>JAVQJL010009569.1:0-48270 GCA_036024295.1 Nannoperca obscura | reverse complement strand
ATATATATATATATATGCTGAGTCTGAAATGTGGTTTCAATGTTTGGTGGACTTATTGTATACTTATGGAAATAATTCATGGGATTTGACAAATTGACAGGTATACTGTAGCTACCATTCTTCAAAGCTAAAGTGTTGATTCAGCATGCCAGCAGGGCTCCAGGGCTCCTGCTGTGTGTGTGCAGTGCTGCCTGCATCACATTTCACTTTTAATCGAAGGTAAGTTTGTTACCGTGCACACTTTGCATTCGGTACTTATATTTAGACCTGAGACGTATCTTAGCAAACCGCAGCCACCATATTCTACTGTTAACCATAGAGCAGCTCTACTAAGTGCCTTGCTTGAGGGCATTAAGACAGCGGTTGTTGAGATAGAGGAGAGCAATACTCATTCAGTTTCACATCCTTCTGTGCAGAAAAACCAATATATTGGACCCATTGCTGCTAACTGTTGCAGTAACATTGGACCAAATTCAGAGTAATGGCAGCTTTCCCAGCAAACAAAAGATGATGTACAGCTTACCTGGGGACAGGAAAGCCTCTTCGGCAGTGTTCCTCTGGATGATGTAAAAAAAGCAGCAGAGTCAATCGACTCAAATATTGCTCCACTTTTGTTACATTGCTGTGCTTAAGGGAAGGTGCTGCCACAGATCTGATTTATTACATTGGTTTCACTTTGAACAACACACATTTTTGTATTGTATTGTATGAAACAATACAAAATGCACTTCCAGGTAGAGAACTACCGTGACAGGAAATAATAAATAAATTATGGGATGACTTATTTTAGGAGAAATAATCCACACGCGCTGCACCCTTTATACCACTTATCCAACTGAATGCTTCCATTAAATCCTTCCAACCTGCACTTGTTTTACAGTGGAGCAGAAGGATATAAAAAACATTATACAGCATCATGCAGTATAATTTCAACAGCATCTGGCTTTGTTTATCTTCCCAACTGACTGATGACTCTGTTTGTGTAAAATATGTACAGTATACATTTGTATAAACTGCCCCATTTCTGTTATTCATGGCTGAAAATAAATGTGTGGCTACAGAATAAATATTCACTTTAGTAATCTCAAATTCTAAAATAAATCATACCTTTCCTTGTCAGTTTGCTTTGTGCTCGACCCCTAGACTACCACATGATGGTGCTCTTGTGTAAGCTAAAGGGTTGCTGTTCACCAAACAAGGGAGTGAAAACAGATTGTACTAGTAGTGTGCACAATTCTTACATTTAAGACATCATACATGTAATGATATAGGTGTTTTTAAATGTGATATTTTGGGGGGGGGGGATTTCTGTTTAATACTATGAGGTATGATCTTAATGTGCGTATTTTAAACACCCAGTTTCACATTAATACTCCACTTTACACCTGCAAAGTGCTCAGAAAAACTCCTATCATTGGCCATTGGTTTGTTTTGTTAGTGCTGTGCATCAAGATTTTGCCACTTGGCTTGGGGAGCTTGACAAGTTTTACGGTGCATGCATTAATACTAACTGTGAGGCATGATATCTGTTTGTCTTCCTTGGCAACAGCATAATCCCACTAGATGGCACTAGTGTAGCACCACAGCTAGGGGGGAAACAAGCCTCTGTGCAGTTGCCATTGTTTAAGTCAACACCATCCCCTTTTACCAAAGGACTGGCCAGAAATATACAACAATGATTAATTACCAATTCAGTAATAGTACACAGTATTAGCCAGTAGTCAAAAAGAAGCACAGATACAGTGCAGTGCGTCCAAACAGTGCACAAAAACAAAAGGAATCAGGAGCTTGAAGACCATTTGGACATGCATATCACAAAGCCTCTCAGCATATACATTTGTATTACATCTGCAACTCAATTAGGGACAGTGAAATTTTGCCTGTGGGGAAGAAACCTGTGAACTTGCATAGATTTGCCCTAACCACTCACCCATAGGCCTTTATCTGTACACCTTTTGCTATTACTCATCCCAGCTAACCTGTATATAGAGGTTGTAATCTAGTATACATTTTGGATCTGCATGCACCACAAGATTAAAGCTGCTTGCATACACCTGGCCAGTGCCATAAAAGAAGATCAAGGTCTGCCGAATAGCTTCATTACAATCTGCCGTGTGGAGCTGGCATATGCAAATATCTCAGAAATCCAAATGGAGAACTGCAGCTTCATTAAATTTGGCAATAAAATATTTGCAATACCTCATTGGCTTCTAATGGCCATAATGAGGAGTATGACTGAATCCAATTGCCTTGCGTTAGATTTAATTTGTTTGGCATTTCACAGATGGGAATGCATTTAGAACTGTGAGTAGACATGAGAAGTCATTACAAAACCAGGACATAGACGAGAGCTTGCCTTGTGGTGAGTCTGTGTCACCACAGAGCCACAAAGGCCTCCACTCTTTCCAATGGGGATGTTTCCCAGAAAGCTTTTATGGAATATGCAGAGGCCTGAGCCTCAACCACATACTGGAAATACCAATGGTTGATTTTACCATATTGCGTTTCAACATATTAGGTTACCGGAACTTAATTAATGCAATTCCATTCCTTATAACTATCTGCTACTGGCTTTTGTCCAAGCCCAGATAAGACTGGTCGACAGACTGAGCATGCCACCTAAAAAGATACCAGAGGAATAAACAATGAAGGAAAGAGGTTAATGCTGTTTTGCAGACTTCATAATTTGCATTACATGATTGAAACAGCACACTGCAAATTATAGGAGAGTAAATCAAATAAAGATACAGCGTGCGCTTTGCTCAAACAAGCAGCTGATAAGCCACAGCAAGAGGGACTGAGTGATACTGAAGGTCTCAACTGAGCAGCATTCAAGTGTACTATAATCTAGAGAGTGCAAATAGCATCTTCAGAAACTGATCACATATACCATGAGTCGGACTGGGAAACTGATTTTTTTATGTTTTTTAACTCAATAAGCAGCAATGTGATACAAATGGGTAAAAAGTATTGCCTCATTTAAGGGTTGATTGCTTTTTACAGGACAAATCAAATGTGCCTTTGCATATGTCTGCCAACAAGTTACCAAATGCTGTGTGTACACAGGAACAGCTCAGTAAACACAGGATTAAACACACTGCATGGTATGTGCAACACTGTGGTAAACAGATCCATCTTTCCATCTATATGTATTTTTATTTGTAATATGTTCAAACAATATGTTATGCTAGTGGTTGTAGCAGCCAGAATGATAAAAAAAAATCTGTGCTAATAAGAAAGAGAATAAAGAAGACTACCATGTGGGAACAATGCACAGCACAGACCAAATGGTTATATCCTGTCAGGAGGATAAGACTCAATTTGATCACATCCTTTCCTTTTCAGAGCGCTACTGCAATCTATTCTATATACACAAACTAGATAATCAATTACAACCCCCAGCTAATGTAAAGATGCTTTTCATACACAGCCCCCAGCTCACTGAGCACTGCTAAGATAAATTGGCTGTGACCCAAGCATGACCTTGGCTGATGTTCATGGGACCATTAAATTTCCTGCAAGGAGGGTGCAGTGGGGTTCTGTGTTTATGTATGTGCATTTGTATGCTCATGTACATGAGTCTGCATGTGTGAGAGTGAGAGAGAAACAGAGAGAGAGAGAAATACAATGAGAAAAGGGGAGGGGGTGCAGAAAAAGAAAATGAAACAGAAAATGATTGCAGAGGTCCACATATAATAAAAGATGATTGGTATGTTGCATTTTACACTGTTGTTTACTTTTACTTGAGGAAATCTGACATTCATTTCACTTGACCCTGTTTGCTTCACTCCTGTGGCTGGGTTGTGACTTTTGCCCATTAAATGGTACATCAATCTATATGTATATACCATTGTAAAATTATGAGCACTATACCAAACAATGCACAAATGTATTATTTTAAAGTAACACCTAGCATCAAATGATTAAACACTAAATATAATAATATTAAATATTATAGTAAGATATCCCTAATATCTTCCTAAAATATGCTACTTAGCTATTAAGCTAAGTAGCTAAGCTACAAAGTCAAGTCATTGCATCCACAATAACTACTAATAGCATAGTAAAATAGCTAGTATCACTCTTTAAAATCATTTCAGTCAATGTGTAAAATATATAAAACATCCATCAATTTAGTGACGGCATTTTATCTGTAATAAAATATGCAGATATATCACAATGTTAATACCACATGTAAAATTGTCTTGCTGTGTGAAATAATGTAACTGAGGTATGATGCTAAGGACAGTTGGGGTGTAGTTCACTATAAATATTGTATATACCTGACAGAAATAACTGATGAAGGATGCAATGTTCCTATTTACCAAAGGAAATGCTTACAGCTCCTTTTTGATTCACTTACTTGTTGGGATTTTGGTATAAAAAAAGAGCAAAAAAGGTGAATAATTAATATCACATGTGCATCTAAGGGTTAATAAGTATATAGCAAACTGTTTTTTACAAAACAATAAAGAATTATATTCCTGAGTACACAGTATGCAAAGGTTCTAGTTGGAGTCAGAGTGGTTTAATAAATCTATTAAACATACTCTATCTAGTAAACATACTATATTATGTGTTACAATTATATTAAGCAATATTATTCATACATACTTTGCATTCAAAAGGTTAAAAATGATCATGAAGTGTCAGAAGTGTTAATGAAATGTCAATTACAATAATAGGCTGTGATGGTGTGAGAGATACACTTAGGATAAACTGTTCAGTTGGTAGTGTGCAAAATAAAGCTACAGGCGAGAAAAGAAAATGGTAATCTATTTCTCATGTTTAAAGATGACACTAAGGATACTTCTAGAGAGACACAAGAAGTTTATTAGTTGAGCCACATGGAAGTTTAGTAAGAAACTGAGGGACAGTGTTAAAACCAAAGGATTGACATCATGTTAAGTTCCAACTGGGTTCATTTTTGTGCAATAGATTTTTGTTTTGTGTGTGAAAATGTTTCAATCTTAATAATTGATTTCTTCCCTGAAACAAGCAGGCATGTAGGCGGGGCTTAGTGATCGGTATTAAGAGACTGACATTAATGTGAGGTCACCATGCAAGGTCACCTGATAGAAACACATGAACATCATCTACATCCATCCATGTGATGGATTGCACAGAAAAAAAATGTCTGAAATTGGTCAAAAATAATCCCAATTTGCCACTTCAACTCAGCGAATCAATCGCTCTCCCACACAAAATCCATTCATTTTGTATAATATCTACAAATAAGACAAACAGGTCTCTGGTATAGAGAAAATAAAAGTTGCTAACAATTTAAGGTAGCATAGAGTACCCATCAACAGCAAATCACACCCTGACACTGCAGTACATTCTACCAATTACTGTAATGCCATTGGCACTGCAGAGATCAACTGTCAATCGTTAGCTTATATTAGCCAACAGACATTGAGTGGAGGATGCCACAGGGGTAATGTGAATCTTTACACATGTTGCAAGCAAAATGAAGACAATTATTTCCATTGCACTGCATCTAACTATGTGCAGTGTGCTGTGTGTCCCTGATCCCTCTAATGGATTACCACAGTGCCCATGGATTCAAGGGTCAGCTCTTGCAGCTCTGGGGGTACGACCTCAGTGTCGTGTACTTATCCCACTAAGTTAAAACACTTCCACTCCTCTGTGCTTGCTCTCACAGATGCATGTGGACGTAGCAAGATGCCCCACCACAGCAGTTTGTCATGTTAACATAATCCAGAGTGATGCCTGGTTAATTTGTTTCCCTATTCTGATGACCCTGCTTATAAATAGTTACTACCTGCATGCGCGTTTCATGCATTTTCACCTCTTGTGCCTCAGAGGAAATTAGCATTTGAATTTGTAATCATGTCCCTCTTAAGTTGCATCACATGCAGAGGCTGAAATGAGGAGACAATTAACCTGCACTAGCTAAGTGGACAAGAGGATCTGACAAAAATAGCTCAAAGGAAAATGAAGTCAGGTTACATATTTCTTGTGCTGTTTTAATCAGGTTGGCTGCAGGTAAAGACTTCATCATCCAATCTCAGTAACATGGGTTGTAATATGATATAATTTCAATTCACTGCCACAACACACCTCTGTCAATACAATGTAATATACCTTACATGTGTGAAATGAATGTTTATGTGGCATAGAGAACAGATTCCTCCTTCAGTGTGCGAGAATAAATAACACTTTTGTCAGGTAAAAAACCTTCTAATCTCTAATATGTGAACTTATGGGGAACTAATAACCGTATTTTAGCTATATACAACACATTTTGTCATTATCCAAAATGTTATTGGATGACTGCATAAGCCTATGGTTTGGATAAATTGTCTCAGCCCCAGGAGGAACGTGTTATCCTTCAACTTATTTGAAAGCATGAAAATCACCCAAATAGGATGTACGTTTTAATGTCCCCTGCTGTGCTGAACACAGAGATAATGCAAGAAATCAGCAAAACAGCTGAGAACCATAGCTCAAAATTTGGTTTCAAAATGTTTAATGGACAATAAATAAGAGCCTTTTTTGGAAGTGTGTACTGTATATGTTAACAACGCATTTCATTTTTCAATTAAATGTACCCTGTGGAGTTTTCTTGCAAAAAAATATGGGGTATTTTTCTCCATTCAATATTCTACACCTAGCTCCACATTAAAAACAGGCTGGGTTTGTATGAGGTGTGTGTCATGTTGTACAAAGTAAAGCATCATAAGTAGTGGCTCAGAGGGACAGAAAGTCAGGGTTATTATTAATAAGTGAAGGAGAAAGAACATTATGCTGGCAAGCTGGCTCATGAGCCAGCAAATTGAGCTTGCAAGCACTAAAGCACCACAGAGATAGGTCATTAAGATACTCAGAATGGAGCTTAGAAACACAGTTGTCACCAAAAGGAGTATGTGTAATTGTCGAAATAGGTTTTCTTGGTTTGCACAATAGCAGAAACCTCCTGGTGCTATACAGAAGCACTTAGACAGGTTCCCTACATAGGCAGTGGCTGTGTAGAAAATGTAGCTTCAAACCAATGTCTTTAGCTGCTAACTCCATCCAAACACATGTGCTTAAACCACTTCATGTCCAAGCTGTGAGATTTATTTTTGTCTGTTGGAGTACAGAACTATTAAACCACCAGGTTCTGTGTGAAAGCACTAATGGTTTTGCAAACATCAGCAAAGGACCACTGAAAGACCCTTGAAACTGTGAAATTTCTACAGCTAAATTGGATGCCAGTAAAAGCCAGAGCTTTTGAAATGTACACAAAATCATTAGTAATAGAGCACCGAATACCATCTAAATCATATTTTGAGGGTGCATGACATATAGACAGCACAAGGGAAGCATCAGTAGCTTCAACCTTTTTAGATTCCTGATAGATACGGTTTCAGTCTTCAAGCAATCATTAGGGGCTGAACCAAAAAGTGATTACCGGAAAATATCTTCTTGGCAACGATGGCTTTCCTATCTGTCTGCTGTTCAAGGACATGCATTTTTCAGTGGCTGCAAACGTAACATTTAAGAGGATGTGTACGATTAAGTTATTCTTCACGGATACATGGCATTTGCTTTGAATTAGAAAGAAAGAAAGAACCATCATTTCTCCTACAATTGTAATTTCTCTGGGGAACCAGTGTCATTTCATCCCTGGAGAAACCACCAGTGAACTGTTGTACTGACCCAATGAATCAGGAGGTCACTGACCTGAGTGGCCACCTCTGATTTCCTGAGCCAAATAGCTGCGTCAGTATTGCATTTGTTATTGCATTTTCTGTCAACGCATCTGAAGCTTTTTGGTTTTACATTACCATGAAAATAACAGAAGCATTGAGGCTGAATGTTTAAACATAAACAGGAATAACAAGCAAGTGGGTGGCATTGGGGGGCAAACTGTAAATATTCAGCATCTGTATAATTTGGAAATGGAAAACAATGGAAATAAAAAAAATGCAGCTGACATTTTACGGTGGAAATTTGTGCACTTGTGCCATGTGAGTGTGTGTGTGTGTGTGTGCTTATATAAGCCACATGTTTAACTTTGATAAACCAGAGCATTATCTCCTCTGTTTATGACCCCACAGAAATAACAAAAAAACAAAAAACCCATACAAACCACGTATGAATACAAAACAAGTTGTTGAGATTCACTAGTGTTCCTTTATTAACACAGCAACACAACTAAAGTACGGTGCCATTAGGGTTGCAACAGAGATAAGAATGTGAAAAAATCAATTTCCGTAAGCAAGATCTAACTAATCAACAACTCTCTTTTCCAGCCCATCTGATAAACAAATTGTGCCTAATGAACCTCGCAAAATCAATTACCTAGGTAACACTTTGCATGCAAACGAAACCAAACACTGAATGCATGATGCATACGTAAACAGACATTACTCACTGCAGATTATTTTGCTCCATTTACATTGCATTAGCGCTAGAAACAGCAAACTGACTGGTGCATATTCCTCAATCATGTTCATTTAATTAAAATGCAACTAGGGCAGATACAAAAACCATATCCACCTAAAGACTAGTAACAGCATCCATTAGAGCAAACAACATAACTTGATTAATGTGACATCATGGCGTGGACAAAGTAATAACAACAATGTGTATGTTGGAAAAGCTAGGGCAACACATGATACAGCATAAAGTATTTAGGTGAGTCCTGAATGATGGATGATGGTACTTCTTCTGCTGATAAAGCTCTTTTTACATGCCTGTTTAGCACTGACACTTTGGCATGAAATACTGTATCATACATGCTGAAGATAACATTCTTAATGTATTGTTAGAGCATAATGTGGTTTATGTTCGTGCTGCTTGACTCTGTTCTTTGTGCCTGGAGACTTTGATTAAGCACATATCTAGACTTTATCAGGCTCCTTATAGGAAGTCGTTTGCAGAATAAATAGGCTTTTGTAAAATGTTCTGAGGTAGAAGCCTGATAATGGAAAGAGGCACAGCAATTCTCTCGATATAAGTCATCCATCAGTGCTTTTCCGTTGCATTTACAACAAAGTGGTATGTGATCAACAATATATTATGCTTGGTAAAAAGTTGTTGAACTGTACATCAAACTTTAAAAAAAAGTTTTTTGAAAAAAGCTGATCCACAGCTCTTCTGCAAAGTAACATAGTGGAGAATTTTCAGTTTCTGAGCAGTGAGGCACAAATCTAAATCTGGCGTCATGAATTATTAAAGCTCCCTTTATGGAGCTTTCTTCAGAGGAGGATATCCAGCACTGTATAGTACAAGCTCGAGATCAAACAGAGCAGAGGGGAAAAAAGCCAAATGTAATGCAGAGAGCATTTCCACCAAAGTGTTCAGCGTTGTTCTGCACTTGAACATAACGGCAACTTCAGTCAGATGAAATATGAGAAAAAGCTCCATGATTCTGAGTGAAAAGAGAGATATCAAGTAGGGACTTGTCTCTCTTCACATGGTCAGCGTTGGTCTCCTCCATGGCAACCATCATTTGAATGCATATACGAAGGAAATTATAGACCTTTTGTGAACCTTACAAGATGACAAGACGATGACGAGAGAGCAGATTTACCTCTGCTAAATATCACTAGACAATATATACAATATATAGCTTGGGTTTTGGAGGTGAGTGTCAGTTGTGGATGAATCACTCCTCTCTGTGTCATCCAACTCTGCACGCCTTTGTGAAATAACCTTTTTTGAGTGTGAGCTGCACTTAGAAGACATTTTTATCTTATCCCTAAGTATTTCTATATAGCATTTCAGTTGAGTTCCTGCAGGGAAGCTGTAAACACAAGTCTTGTATGGCCTATTCATTCATTTAAATTCGGACTGTGGAGTGGATGGGTCACACACACTACATCAAATGTATCTTTAGTTTCTCACAGCATTATGCAAGTTGTGTAGATTTAGGACACGGCACACAGCCTGAAACAAAAGTAGAACTTTATGAGATGGATGAAATGGAATTCAGTATGTGTGTGAATTGTTTTGGCTACAGCGTGAATATTTACTACTTTACTACTTTCTCCTGCTTTCCTTCCCATAAAATGTGCTCTGATTAGTCTGGCTCCATGTCACTTCATATACGTATGAATAGGAAAAGATTTAAAAGATAAAAAGGTAAATTAGGATAATTTGTGATATTGTCACAAAAGTAATTTAGACATAACTCAAGTTTTGTGAGAGCCAAGAAAATACATTTCATTAGCTAAGATGTTTCAGCATGTACACTGGATATAATTCTGCACTTACTTTATGGCTGCAAATATTTTGTATCTTTATCGACAAAACCAATTAAATTAAATCCCATTTAAACAAAAACAACGAAAACAATGAATTTATCCTGCTAACAAAGTCTGATGTCCATTGTGCCTCCTTTGAGCCTGATTGTGTCTCTTTAACAAAAGTTGACAAATGTGATTATAATCCAATACCTTTTAAGATAGATAAAGGAGCCATTCTGTTGCATTGGGTGACATGTTCCTTCATTACAGTGAACATGACAAGTCTATTCTATTTCTCTCGTCAAGCTAATCAAACAATGAAAGCAGAGTAAAATCACAAAGCTCATTGATCAAAAACACAGTTGTGGAGCTTTCTTAGAACACACTACTCACTGTTGGTCATAATGAATCAATGTTGGTCATTACCAAATTATAGCTTTTTAAATGTTATTAAAAGTTTTTCAGACGACAATGGCACTCTTAGGCAAAAGCTATTTCAGGCTATTGCTACACAGACAATATTTGCTAGCTGAATTAACCCATTGCTGGTTTGGTCTCTGGAGGCGGATTGTTGAAAATAGAAAAATATATTAAGCACCATCCTTTACGAGCATCCCACAGCTACACCATTCAGCTCAAGCGTGTCAAAAACTCAGTAATTAAAAATCTGAAAATGTATCACAATAAGATGTGCAGTTTAGGCTGTGTATATCAATATGATACAACACAGTGGAATTACTAAACATCTTCTAATGCAGCAAAGAAAATATAAATATGGACTAGTTGTGTACAACTTAACAGACAATTCTAAATTAGTTAGCCGTTTAATCACCAATAACAATTTAGCTCACATACAATGCATTTTCAAACAATTTGGAGATTGCAAAAAGATACATTTTTAATTTTGTGCCTGTCCACTAGAGAAATGTGAGTCCAATATTCACTCTTGTTTTAGCTCTGTTTTGTTCTCCACTAACACCTGAGGAAAATATGTGCCTCTTGAGTGGCCAAATGCTTTACTGTGTTAACCAGATAGTTATTAACTTTGTTTTAGAGCATTTTCACTGACAACAGCTGCCCAACCAAAACAAATCCCTGGCTGGAAAATCAAAACACTAAACTGAAAGAGCCGAAGCTTCTCCATACGGCTGAGGGGAACCACAGAGTCAGGTGACAATTGTTTGTGGAAATTGTCAAATACTGATTAGAGCAACTTTAACATAATCATTAGAATATCGGAGTAAACATGTCTTATTTTAAAGTAATAATCTGTGGTGATTGTAAACATTAGAGGAGAGTAGGCTTATATGTATTATATTGTACATAGTATGATAACTTGAGAAAAAAGGTGGGAAATTATGATGAAATTATCTACAAAGCAAACTATTTACTTACGCCATTTTAAATTCATATCATCTACTGATTGGTGCTTTCATATAAGCTGCCAAAGACTGCCACTTGGCATGCTGTGTATTCTGCAAATTTAAGGCTCACCTTTGTAGCAGTGTGTGCAGTGGTAGTTGAATTACAATTCAAGTCAAGTGTTATTTTATCTACTCCACCATCTCGATGAATACACTACCAAAAGGGAATAACTAACACCCTTTTTCAAATAAAATGAAAATGCTCTTAAATAACATTAAACCGAGAACAATTCCAAGTGCCAATCACTCTGCAATCATTCTTCACTGCTCAGAATTCATTTGCAACATCAATGTCATTCTAAGGTGCTAATTAAGCACTTTTTTAAAAATCAGACTGGAGCTTTTTTTTATAATAGTATTTTAATTGTTCTAAACTTGTCACTTTAATTCTGTCTTTCTTTCCAAATTACCTCATTGATTCCTCACAGGGAGTTAAAGTTTTGTTAAGTGTACCACTGTTACCCACATTGTGCCTTGTCTTACTTTAACATTTCCTCCCTTCTAACTAAATGTTGACAGTGTTAATGGGCACATAGATACATGTTTAATGTATTTGTCTGCAATTATGACTCATACAACTATGTTAAACTATCAGCTGTGAACAATTAACAACGGTTTAACTGTTAATAGACTAGATGCCTATTAGGAGGGGATATGAAGGATAGGCTCTTGGGAAATACATTGATAAACAATATAAAATGTCCTTATAACTGCATGCAACTACATTATAGTGTGTAATAATGTGTAATAAACAATTTATTAATTGTTTAAATGCGACTAGTGACTACTAAATAGCGGGGTTTAAAATAATATGTTAGCCATTTGAGTTAGGGTAAGGTCTTACTTGGATGGAGCGGATACTGTAGGTCAGAACCTTTTAAAGAAATAAATTAACAAGTTGAGACAAACATCAAGTGTTAAACAGAAATATAATAATAATGCATTATTGCTCAGTTTATTATCTTTGTGTAGTGACAACCCAGGTCCCCCTATGCCTTCCACAAAGGTTGTATTTACTGTAATGTCATTTACCCACTTTGGTATGTACATATTATATAAGCATTTGCATTATCACTTCAGGTCAAAAAGGGTGTCTTGCATTGAAATTCATTCATTTACACAGTAAATGGGTAATGCATCTTAATACTGTGTCTTAGATTGTGTGTTATCCTGAGTAACGTTGACATTGTTTCTGAAAAGTGGTGTTAATATTAAATCTTGTAAATGTAATTTGTTAATGTTTAGAGCAGAAATGAAATAATTTTACCCATATCGTTGTATTACACTGGAGGCAGAGATCTCAGAGATGGATATCTTAAAACAGTAGTACACCATATGGATTTAGAAAAATGCATAATGTAGTGAACGTTATTGCTATAATGTGACAGCTAACCAAGACATGCATGTATTCAGCACTCTACATATTGTATAGTGTGTTGTATATTTACTGCAGTGTGCTAAACATGATTGAATATATGATGCCTTTTATGTTTCATTTCAGCTCAAACTTGGCAGAATATAAGTGAGTGCCAATCTCCACAACTCTTTAACTTGTAATAAGCATCAGAGAAAGGCGAAGCGCTCGTCTCTTCAGACAGATAAACTCAGCTCCCGAAGTTAAAAGCTTTCTGTGGGGAGAAAATGAATTTCCAATGTTTATACTGTTTAAAACCACTATAAATTAGAAAAAGAAAGAAAAGCTGATATAATTTTGTTTGAGCAGAATCTCTCCACTTGACTGAATGTGTCTATAAAATTCTCAGAGAAAAGTAGGTTGCTAAAATGGACTTAATTTGGCATGATAGATTGAGTCCATGCTTCAGTGACTGTAATTGAATCTGTGACCTATTTCTTCAGAAGAAAATTGTCTCTTGGGTTATTTGTCACCATACATTTTAATGGAATTCAATAGACTGACACTGAATTTATACATTTTCATCCACTTATTAGCATTCTCCTACCAATCTGCAGGTTGTTTTAAATGTAGTCCTTTATATAGTTATGTCTGAGTCTTAAACAAAAGGGGCCCATGCTTGTCATGATGCAGATTTGTCTGTAGAATTCACTGTATTTATCACAGCTCTTATTTAAAAGAGTATAACAGAATTGATCACTAACTCAGCACTGAACAACAGGACACTGTGGCTGGCTGCAATGCTATTTATTTTGTGCTATTCTTTACTTTAAACCACAATCGCAACACAAGCCAACCATGTCCAGTTGTTCCAGGATTGAATGTCTCTATTAACAGACATCATCGTTGGTTCTCTTGGCCTGCTATAAATAATATATATATATATTTATATATAACTTACAGTGACAGCCATCACTGAAATAGTATGACATATGGTAAAGCATACGGGGGTTGCTGAAAACAGATAAGATGAAAGAAGATCAATATTGCCACTTTCCACCAATCCACCTGTCAGTCAGATAACAATGGAAATAGAGAGGGCACAGTATGTTAAAGCAGGTGTTACTCAAAGCTGCATCTAGTAACTATAATTCCTGTTACTTACTATGCATATCAGAATAATACATTTGGCTTATTCTACAATATGAAATATCTAAGAAGCATTGCTGGCTACCAGAATCAAATAGACGTTTAAGCATTTGTTTCCATTTTCTGTACTCATGTGCCACTTCTCTATGTATTTGTCATATAACATCATCACCATCATGTGTGTGCAGATTTTCCCCTGAGTAAAATAGGACATGATGCTGCAACCTGATACTGCATGTGTTATAGGAGGCTACTGTCCTCCCAGACATCATAGTTTGACCTGATACTGTACAGGAAGGGCTACTATCCTTGACAGAAGATTCTAACCGGGGCAGACAGGTCTTGTCAAACATTTAAAAACAAAGTGGAGAGAAAAGTCTCCTTCTTCAGGAACGCCTCGGGCCACGGGGGAGAATTCGTCTGCAGCCAACACGGGAGTCACAGTCAACTGCTGAACACGGTCCCAAGTCAAACCAACTGACTTCCATATTACGCTAAGCTGTAAATTCTTCTCTCAACTGCTCTACAGCCACGCAGGAAGCTCTGTGAGGCTGTGCTTGAGCTAAATGCTAATGTCAGTATGCAAACATGCTGATGTTCTGCATGTAATGTTTACCATGTTTATACATGTTAGTGGCAAGCATAGCAAGCCTATTTGCTAATTAGCAATGTTAAGCTAAGGAAATTTTATTAGTTTTAGTTAGATAGTTGGTCAGTAACCAAAGTACGGGACAAATTGTGAGCTGATGGTGGTCGATGAAAAGTCAAAGGATCGTCCAAGGGATTACAATTAATACTGAGGGGGACATGTACAAAAGTTCATGGCAGTCCATCTAATACTTGTCGAGATGTTTCACACCTAACCACAAATGTCATCCTCTTGGTGGCACTAAAGGAAAAGCCACAGGATCTTCCTCTGGGAACCACAAATGTCTTTACAAACGACTGTGCCAAACCATCCAGTAGATGTTGAGATATTAAATGGGAAAGTAAACATTTTCACCTGTTGGCTGCACTAGATGAAGAGTCCAAGGATCCATAATATTAATTAGCACTATACTTCGGGGCACAATAAATATCTACTTTACCAAATTTCATGGCAATCCATCGTATAGATATAAACGAGATATTTCAGTCTGGACCACAGTGGTGGACCGAACCAACTGACAAATAAACATTGTCGTCCCTCGAGCAATCATGCTAGCATGGCTAAAAATTGACATTCTCTATGTATTCACCAACTTTATTACTCAAAAGACATATTGCATCTTTTAAACTCTCAGGCAATGGCTGTCAAAGATGATTGATTCTAAATCAGCATTAAGCTAAATCTCCTCAGGTGCACCCAAAACTGGGAAAACAACAAGAAAGACAAATAACAGGAGAAATCTCTTAACACAGTCCACCTCCAAAGAACACCTTAACCACCTAGCTCCATCAAATCTACAGGAGGATCATACAATTTTAAACCTTTCTTAACATTATCATGCAATCTTATGCATGTTTTCTGACAACTACCTTATGGGCCAGACAACACTACAGTCATTTCCCTCCTTACATACATACACTACATTCAATAGTGCTTCTATTTTTTAGCTCCCAGTTTCCTGCCGAGATTTAGGAGTAGAAAAGTGGATGCAAATGCAGAAAAAAAATAATTAAAATCATTATCTAAACTATTATTTATATAATATTTATATAAGACTGTGGTAATGAACTTGTACTCATAAAATGTAAATTCATAATTACATGACATAATATAAGTGTGGCCTCTAATGATAAAGTACCTCTGGTGGTAAAATATAATTAGTGTGGGCACCAACCAGTCCTGCACAGCCAGTGCAATCAGCTGTCATACACGTATGTGACATAAAGTTCAAAATAAAAAAGGCCCAACTGATAAAAGGCAATTTGCTAATTATGGATTGTTTCAGTGTTCTCTGCTTGTTCAATTAAGTCAAATTGAGAACATTTTCTACATTCTCTCATAGTAAACCGCTGTTTATCATTAAAAGTTCAATTGGTTGACTCTTGGTGGAAATGTTATCCATATCACACTAATGAGTTCCTAGACGTTTTTGTTCTAATTAATGCTCAATTCCTTTTAATTAAATGTTGCTGAGGCTTGTTCCATCTGCTGAATTGAGGAACTTAAAATTGGGTCATTGTAAAAAAAAAACAACAACTTGGTGATACTGAAATATGGGTCTAGTTTTTCTCCCTAATTTGTTAAGCAAAATGCCTCAGCAGTCTGCTAAGTAGCACATGAAAGCTAATGCTTGTACTGGCAGCTATTTTGCATGAAAAAATCATTTTGTTAAATGATTTATCATGTTTACGGATGAGTAAAATGTAAAGCAGAGAAGAATGCCAGTGGCAGTCAAATACACTCAGGATATTATACTGCTCAAATGTAATGGGCTAACAAACAAGAAGCATGTGGATCCAACACAGTCGAGAGAAGTCATTGTGTTAAAAAGATTTTGCTTCACAGAAACCAACATAAATCTCATTAGTATATGTTCAAAGATATTGATATTTATCAATCATCCAATCTGAGCTGTATTCAGCCTTGGCCTTATATAATATTTTAGGCTGAATTGTGTTAGAAACTGCAAGTCAAAGCATTAACGTTCACTGGTCTTACATTTAAAAAAAAAAAAAAAAATGTATGCATAGCATACAGCTTTGCCTTGTGGCTCACCCATTTTGTGTTCTGTTGCTGCTTATATCATAGAAACCAAACACACAGTGGGCAGTAATGTAATGTGATGCAGACCAATACAGTAGCTCTGCAAGAAATACTACAATTGTGACACACAAAATTCAATGTAATCCATTAAAATAAATTAAATACATTTTTGTTAAGATTGCGAAAGAAATGGTTACTTGTGGTCATTTCGGAGGCTGTAGTTGCATTGTACTGATATTTATATTTGTATTTTTTACACAGATGCAAGAGCAAAATATTAATGGCTGGTATGTCTAGCAAAAGGCAATGAGAGACAGATGTTCCCCATAACACCAGTCCAGCTTTCCAAAATGGAAACACAGCCGTTTAAATTTGGCACATAAATGACAAAGTGCATCTTGATTGACTACATGTCAAGCACTTTCTCAGCATTGTATGCAGGGACAAGGGATATTTCCAAGACTGATGTACTGATATTAGTTTTTTTCTATTTACAATAGAGAAATACATTTAATAGGTGTGAAATGTGTCATCCTGCCTGTGTAGTCCTGTGTAGTGAGTTTTTACTATGCTTTTAGACACATAAACATTCAGATTCACATGGCAACTGGGGTTTTGACTTTTCAAAAACCTAAAAACGGGGTCACTGGCATGAAAACACTGAAAAACTATGTTTAGACAGTGATTAAATGTGTCTTAAATATCATTCCAATTGCTCAGAGAATAATTAACCATGTTGCAGAACTCAACGATACAGTTTGATCAAAGCTGCATTTCCCTGTCTGATGGTATTGTTTAACAAATGCCGAAGCTATTAAAACTGGCACTGCTGTGGAATATTAACTACACTCCTCTGAGATGTTATTGAGCCAGCAGTCTGTCAGACAGACAACAGCAGCTACGAGCCAAAACCAACATTATGTTTGTAATGATATTGTATTAAGATCTCTCTCTCTCCTTCTCTCTCTCTGTCTCAATTTAGCGGACTGGTCAAAGGAATTCTTCCCGTGTGTGTTTAGTATTTACAAAAAGTGCATTTTATATAACAGAACAAATACCACCTATGCGTGCCAACAAATAAAGTTAGCTTGTAAAGAGACTGAAAGAGTATAATTAACAGCATCTGTGGCATTTTATGTGCTGCTAAACAAATTGTGCATATTATTGTACTTTTTACTGATGAAATAGCCAGACTGGACAGGCCACTAACATGAAAACAAACCTAGCAACGGGGAATGAGAAGCTCATTTATCATTTCTCTCTACGCACAAACACTGTTTGTGTGTGTGTGATCCTGCAGTACAGTCAAACAAGGTGAGAGACAATCCGTTTTTTCTCTGCTGATGATGAGAAGGTGATCCATAAAGATTTTCAATACTTTTTCCTCAGCTAGTGCCAGCTGTCCCTAGCTAGTAACTGTAAACAGTAAATGTGGTGGATAATAATTATTGATTCACGATGATCACAGAATATGAATTACACTCACACAGACATTTGGCCTTGACTCAGGGCACATCGGTGTGCCATGATACACAGTTTAGATAGAAAAGAGAGACATATCTGTAGATTGCATTAGAAATCCATAGCAAGCTTTTCTCTATGAACTATGTTTAGCTTATTTCATCCAAGTATCAGGATTACACATCCTGTCTGATTTATTTTCCATATATTAGTATGTAGATTTCCTGTTATATAACCAGAAAAAAGGCAAATTACGATATAGATACATTGAGCTATACTGTAGGGTTCTGGTTCCATAAGAATCTGGTATGTTAAGAGCTGTAGTCCATGTAACAGTGTGAATTATGATGGACACTTTACACATGACAAATTTATCACCTGAAGTGTACTTCCTGCAGGACACCATGCATTCCTGCACATCACACCAGGTTTGAGGAGCATGGTGATTTAAATGCCGACAATTATAGTGATCTATGTCCGCTTCAAGGCCTTTTCATGCCATTTCCTGCGCTACACTTGAGCGAGTCTTTTTGATAAGAAGCCCATTTTAGACCTGACGTGTGTAACATTGTTGAGTTCATTCATCTGTTAAAGTCACGTATTTTTGTCTCTGTTACAGAAATCTTCCACATTGACTCCTTTCTCAAATATGACATGGCTGGATAGAAGATAGAGCTGCAATTGGTCTCGGGCACGCAAACGTAGGGAGAATTTAAATCTGTGTTTCATCCTCACCATGGTGGCAGCACTGCTGGAGGACAGTGCTAACTTAAGTAAAAACGACACCACAGAAGAAGACGATGGTCAGTTCTCTCACAGGCTGCCTGAGGCTGAATCTGAAAGAGTCATTTAACACCAAGCTGAAAAGCATTTATTCACGTATCTCTTCTGGTTAAGAGTTTATCGGACCACACCGGCACACTGATGAGTGAGGCCACAAGTGTGCTATTTTGCAACAATAACAACATCAAACAGTAACTTCAATGTTCATTTACCTCACCCCGACTCCACACTTGCTAGATAAGAACTTCGACAAAAGGATGCTGACAAAAACAACATTTTAAGTAATACAAATGTATCATAATGACTTGATCATTAAGTTGATTTGTTATCAATTTCATTATTTATTAGATAGGACTATAGAATTCCACTAACTAGTTTTCACTGTCCAACAGTCAGTGTATATGGCTGGTATATATGGTCAGTGTAATGGACGGTGGTTGGCACACCACTGACACCGACAGAATCAGTAGCATTTAGAAGTGGAGCTCCTCACTGGTTACTTCTTCTTCGTTAAAAGCATATTTTAAAGACCACAAAAGCCACAGAAATCAGAATCATGATATGATCGTCGTAAATAATTGGCTGCTGAGCTATTAACCTTCTGTGCGGTGCTCGTGTAGGCTAGTTTTGCACTGAAGTGAACTGCATCGTAAAAATGGTGATGCGTTCGCTTACTGTCTTGTACTGACGTGCATTTGAACATAGATGTGATGGAACAAACAGTTCAAACTTTGAACTGAACTAAACGGTGCAATTCAACAAATTAATTTACACCTCTAATTCTGTCACACTCATCTGCACCAATTCTTGCTACTGCTACTCTCAGTTGCTCACAGAGAACAAGGGATGGGGACAAACCTTGTAATTCGGGGGGCAGAGTGTCCCAGGGTGCATGATAGATTATTTACAGATTTTTATCTGGTTTGTTGGAGAGAATAACTTGATTTTCTTTGAAAAAGAAAAATTACTTCTGTTGCAATGAACACTATTAAATGGGACCAGGACCAATAGTGTAATAAAGTGACTGTGTATGCAATTTACTAACTCAAAAAGTGGATTTAGTGTTAGATTTCTCTTTGATGTTCTGCCCACATGCTGTCGATCTTGTTAAATAATTGTTAAATGTTATAAAAGGTTTTGCAGGATTTTCATCCTGTAAACGGTTGGTATGAACAATAGTTCAACATTTGGTGCAACTTGGCTGATGATACGATGAACGGTATTAGGTCCTAAACCGTCAAATTGCCGCTGCTATTATGTGGCTATGATTACAAATGGTCTTTTTGACACATCATATCAACATGTAAAATTGCCAGAACATTTACGGAGTGAAGTGTGCGCCTCAAAGACGCCACAGAGGGCTAAGCTGAGCACAGACTAAATGAAACTGGTGAGAAATCCTGTCGACAGCTGCTGCAGCTCCTCTCCTGCCTATACTCAAAGAACTTCAAGGAATTCAATATGGATATAATCTTCCACTTGACTACTTTACAATGAAATGATTGCCCTCCTACTAATGGAAGGCTCAGAGCTACAGCATTAAAATGTATATATTAGTTTCCTTCAAATGAGGCTATTGTCACTAGCATTAGCGTCAGGGAAGAACAATGATGCACACTGTTGCCTCAGTATGATCTGCGAGGAGGAAGGCCTCATAATTATTCAGCTGTTTTTTGACACAGCAATCCAATCTACAAGGACTGTAGATTGTGTCTTAGTAAGGTGACCTCTGCTTTACTGTGGCAGCTCTTTAAAAAAAGATCCACATCTAGACCTGCCAGAGCACACAAAGACTGCCTTTGTTCAACAAAGCGTTGCATCAACCCGAGTACTGTAGTGTTTTAGAAAGCGTTAGAGTGAATAAAACACAAACACACATACACATACACGTACAATGCAAGCCTATTATTGTGGTCTACGCAGGAGGCCGTGCAACAAGAGAGATTTACACCACGAAACCTGCTGTTTCCTGCGGCTGCTCAGGCCCAAGATATTCAGTGTGTGAAAGCTTCAGTAGGAAAGATGGGACTAATGGGCAGCTATGTAATGTTTCTCTCTCAGGTGAGCATGTTGTGTGTGATTGCATGTTTCATAATCAAAAGAATAGGGGATTGTTTTCTGCCTACAATTTCCACATTTGTTGCAGTATCAGCAGGCAATTTAAGGTTTCTGAAATTACTGTTGCTCCACAATAACCTCTAAATATTTCAAGGTGACAGAATAGTCCCCACTGAAGAAATTGGTAACGACCTTTCATTTTTGAGATGTCAGCCGCTATTATTGTGGATTGGAAACTCCTTATAGAACCTACTATATGAGATCACCAGGAAAACACTGTCACTAGATAGTCTGGTCAGTTGATATTTATTGATCCGGAAAGACAAATCCCCAAGTGGTTGATTAAAATCATACCACGATGACATAAATTGGTACACTGACAATGTTCTGTATGGTTATCCTGATTTTCTTCTTCATAGCGAAAATGTCTATTACCATCTGTTATAACTGTGGTGCAGCCAAGTGAATGAGATTTAAAAACAACATTTGGGAGATTCTGGCAATAAAATTTAAACTGGTAAGAATTTGAATTGTCAGGACATATTCAATGTTGTTTGAAAATACACTTACAACTTATTCAGTAAGTAAATTCAATTTGTTCCTTCCTTTAAATAACACAAACTGTGAACTTGAAACATCATTTCATTTGCATAGGTTAATTAAAAACAGTGTCTGACTTCTCTTTTCTGTGTTGATCAGAATACTAATTAAAAACCATGAGTAATGTACATTCAGTTGATAATGTCGACACCTTTTTCATATGCCTCAGAGGATAATAATTTTTTTTTCTAGTATTTTCAACCTAGGTGTCTTTTGCAAGGTAGTTGGTTGGTATATTTGGAATATAGTTTGTATAGTTGGTACATTTAAAATATAATATGTTTTTGCAGTCAGCTGTTCTTAACCAAGAGTGTCCAGGACAAAGTAAAGTAAAAATACTCAATAATCCACTGTAACATTTTCTTAACCCAACTGATTCTCATGATAGCAGAATCTAGTAATTGAATGATATCAAATACCCAGAATTTTGCTTTACAATGATGGGTTCACTAAATAGTATCAAAAACAGTTGATTTCATTAGTGCTGACAGAGCAATGCTCTTGTTTTGTGCTGCAGGCAAAAATGCCTAAAAGTATGTTTTTGAAAAATGATATACTGATTACAATTCACCAAGTGACACTTGTTTCATGACTTCATACCCGTGAACCCATTTTAGAGTTGCTTACTTGAAAAAAAGAACAGAAAGTGGCTACTTTAAAATCTCCCATTGTTCGGCATTTAGTTCAAGAACATGCATCACTTTCTGTACTTATTTGATCAGGTATTCTGTGGCCATTTAGATAGCAGTGCAGTAAAAGTGATGAACGTAGCCTCGCATAACAACCTCAAATGGTGACAGGTACGGTCCCTGAAATGTTGGGCATTAAACAGCAGCTAAAACTCAGGAGCCCTTAGACATGTTACACAGGAACTGCTCCAACTGAGCTGTGTTAAAACAGAGATCAAATATTCAGTCAATCGCCTCCCTAGATAAATAATCCTAAGTATTCGACAGTTTTTGTCAGATTTCAGTTTTTAGTGACAGGTTAATGATTTTGTCCGCAGGTAATGATCAAGCACAGTACAGTAGACGTGATCCATCACGGTGGATCACAGGCCAACATGTCTGGACAATGAAAGCCTTCCCTTCGATCTCAGCCCTCTGAATGTGCATGCATAATGTTGAAGTCCTGTCTTTGCTGCTAATTAATTGGAGTAGCAATTATATACATGCAGCTGTTCGGCCAGATGCCAGTGAACTCTGGTCTGAAGTCACACTGGCAAATTAAACCTGACAAACATGAAGCATGTAATCAAGAGTTTGTCTATTAACAAGAACTGCATCTGGTGTCAGACACACCTGAGACTCAAAAATTCCACTGAGTAGCAATAATATGTGGCAACATATTAATTAATAAAACAGACAATTAAGTTAGGGCAAAATACTAAAGAAGGATACCTTTTAACATACTGTTAAATCTGATTTTAGGTCTATATATTTTGTAATGCCAAAGAAAACTGTGTTCATCAAGTTGCTTTGAATAAACTGTAGTTTTTGGAGCAAAGCCAAACTATACATATAAATTTTACTAAGACTGTCAAAGTATATAGTTTGGCTTTAGGGGGAAAGGTTAAAGCAAGAAACAAAAATGTTTTTTTCAGCAGTTTGATTTCAGGGGCCCATTCTATGATTTATAACGGCATCTTTATTGCATGCAGCAACACACCATGCACTTAGAGCAACACTGGATGTAGGCTAGAAATAAAAAGCCCATTAAGAAAAGGCTACAATAAAGTAAGAACAAATCAGATTCTGTAAAGTTAAAGAGGTAAATATTTTATGCACGTCTGCAAACAGCACAAACACTAGCACATTAAATCAAACTTTTGATGTGTATACATTGGTATTTATTTAAAAAAAAGACACTTTCATCAGTCTCAGTCTGCTGCTAATAGTTCCCCTGCTCATCTCCTCCAGTGAAACCCCATAGCTCCAAAGCAACCAATCTGTGATGTGCTGCAATGCAGATGGATGTTTCATCGCCCTGCTTGGAGGAGGGCAAAGAGGTAACATTGCCTCCGTTCACACCAGGGTCTCTCTTGTCTCGGCAGCCTCCAGTCAAAACGCATGATCATCATTCCTTCTCTCTTTATCGCCACAATGTACCGCGTCCTCACCGCCTGACAATTTCATATAGGCTGAAATTCATGACCTCATCACAATGGAGAAATTGATTTAGCATGCTGTGATTTCCTTTTGCTTTTGAAGCCTATTCAGATTTTTATTTTTGATGGCAGCGAGAATATTATGTGCTGATTTTTTTTGCACTGTTCAATTACATTTGCTGTCGTGAAGTCAGATTTGATGGTGCTCAAAGAACACGAGCAGCTGGTCCTATGTTTGACAATAAACAATGGAATATAGGGATATTATAGAGACTACAAAGTGACTACAGATCTCTATTTCCACTTTACAATGTCACAATAAATGTATGTCATGTCTTTTCAACGTTATAAAGGAACTGCAAGGCCCTTCTTCTCTCTGTAAAGTCTCCAGTCCATTAAATTTACATTTGTCTGGGAGGAGCCAGAAGATTATACACTGCAATGATTTGGAATAGGAATTGAATTAATAACTGGTTCGCTTAATAAAGCGTCTGTTGTTGTCAAAGATGACAGGTTGAGGCGATGTATTTGATAGGTAGCGTTTGTAAATCCCATTGAAAGGCATCATTAATCTTCTCATCTGGATGCCATGGGACATAAAATGAAAGAGTGGGAAATTACTTGTCGTCCTCACAGCAGTGCACTGGAACATTTTAAATGGGGGTGTAATTGTTTTCCTGATTAGTTCAGCGTGGGTATGTGTCTATTTATTTACATGTTCTGTTAACAAGGACAGTGTTTGTTGTGACCCACTTTTTCCCCTCCATACCCAATTGAGAATGAAAAATCCCTTTGAGCTCCGGGAGCAGCCACGAATCTGCCTCTGCTGGAGAAAGGAACATTATTGTAGTTTAAGTAGACAGTTCAAAGATACATTTTCACCATTGAAATGAATGTACTCTTTTCATTATGAATAAACAGCACATGTGAAGCTACTAAACCTACTAAGGATCCTGCTGTGACAATACACTAATGCTAATGTAGAGTTGCTGGGATGAACAGACACAATTATGTGTCTGTAAAATACACAACTAGCGAACTATTAAGTGAGCTATTATTGGACTATGTGTTTGCTGTTAAAGTATAAGAGATTTACAATATTAAAATACACTAGATGACAAGAAAGCTAAATGTAAACAAGAGTAGCAGTCTACAGCTTACTAGCAGCTCCCTGAGGCTGTATTTTGGCACAGCCGTGTGTTGAGCTAAATGCTAACGTCACCATGCTTACAAAGATATTGACATTGACAATGACAATGACAATATTGCCATCATAATTTAGGTTGTTAACATGCTAACATTTGCTCATTAGCACTAAATACAAACTACAGCTGAGGCTGATGGAAAGTATTGACCTGGTAATGGTGCTACATGAAAGGTCAGGAGATAATCAAAGTAATTACAATTCATCCTGAAGGGGACATAAATGTCCATACCAAATTTCATGGCAATCCATGCAATAATTGTTGAGGTATTTCACTCAAATCGACAAATGTCAACCTCAAGGTTGTGCTTGCATACGGACTGAAGTCATCAAGACACATCCTCTTGCAACCATGAATGTCTGAATGTATAAATCTACCAATCCATCAAGTAAATGTTGTTTTACTGGATATGTAAACCTGTTTTAAGATGTTGCTATGTCTTAAGGCATGTGGATCTAGGGAGGGTAAAAAAACCCTCTATTGGTAGAATTAGTTAAACAGCTAATGCAGCTGAAAACGACGCTGATGAGAGCAGTGGACACAATGGTAAGATTGGAGGCTGTAAAAACCAAAACAATGAGCACAAATGTGCTCTACAGAGTTGAGTGATAATTCTCAGTTTGACATCACAAGCAACCAAGTCATTTGTTAATATCAAAATGTTGATTAGTGCAGCTTTAAAGAACATTTTGTTTCATTTGTTATATTATGTGTTAGATTAGCATTAGATTGTTGTCATGTGAAATCTTTCATGAATAAAGAAATGTACCATGCACAGAACTATGCAGAGTGGGGGGTGACTCAACATTGCAATATTTCAGTAACCCACCCACCCACATCCTCCTAGCAGACACTCCAACAGTGAATAATAATAATAATAATGCAATACCACTGTTTTCATAATAATCATACAAGGATGCATTTAGAAGCAGAGAGGTCTGTCCTCTGCAGAGAATTCCCAACTGTATTAAATAAGTATATAGAGTGGGAGGTGTGCTTTGGTGCAGTATATTTAGTTTAAACTTCCTTTCCAAACATATAATTAAACTACCTGCCCTAGTTTTAAAGGTTCAAAAATAACTCCTGAATGAGCAGATGTTTGCATTTTAACAGCAGCTGTCATGGCTTGCTGCTGGCAGCCTCATAACATGCATACTTGTTGTAATTGAGAGGTAGTTCTGCTTGTCAAGTGAAAAAAATACATCTGTCATAACAAACTGCTGCTGCAACTGGCAGGATTTATTGATAAGGGTTTGTAGAACTTTCCGGCAACCTGGAAATAATTTGAACTTTGTCACGGAGCCCTGAATTGTACAGTGCCATCGGGCAGGCTAGCCATCCTTCATCCCACCGTATCTGAACTGTTCTGTCATGGCCGGACTCAGGCTCCCACTGCAGATGGTCGAAAATGGGAGAGAAAGGCGGTGAAAGAAATATATGGAGAAAGGAATATGGATGATTCCATACATGTCTGTATTTATTTTATTAACAGAGCAAATACATCTGTATTAAAATGTGGAAATCTACAGACACATTTAAGAATATGTAATGTCACATTGTTGGTATGAAACACTTGTATTATTTACATGATCAGCTTTGTTCATTAATTCACAAATGTACGATTACTTTAAAATGTAGTTATTGCACAATAAACTCCATAACAGCATGAACGAAGTCCAATTGTGTTTTTCATGTGCACCCTGGAGTGATATGTGCCGTCAAGTGTTGGTCACAGATACACACACATCACAGTTCATGATGCAACTAGATCTAAAACACAGAAAGCTGAACCTGATCATTCCAGTCTCTTGGGAATCCGCTGATGTGCCAAAAAGGCTCAAGTTCACAAGCAACAAAAACCCAAGGACGTAAGCCACCTGCTGCTGCTCAAACAAAGCAACAGCCAGCCACTGCAGGTCACACTGCTCCTCCTTAGAAGCACCAGTCGACCAGCCAGCACAACATTAGCATTGATCCAGACAAAGTCAGCCCCACACGTCATCAATAATTGATGGTGAGTCATAATTACAAGGTATTTTTTTAAATGACTAGCTGGTCATTGGTCTTTTCAGGGGTAAGCAGCTGTGTTGTAGGAGAAAGTCAAGTCAAAACAGGGCTTTGTTTGATCCATCTATTTCCTGCTCGACTTCACTGGTATTACTTACTTTTATTCAAAGATTAAAAGACTTTTTAAAACATAAAATGCTGTTTCAGACCCGAAATGATCTGTTTATGTCTATCTTTAAAGCAAAACTGCAGCCAAAGGACTCACTTGCATTAGTAGAGTTTGGTATTGTAGACCATAGCCCACATTAGATGTGCTCTCTGCTGCTGTCATAACAGAGCTTTACATAATGTGTGCTATTTCAGTCTGCAGCCATGGGAAACATGATCTTAAATATCAATGCCCCATTCACTGTACAGTCCTCAGCTGCTCAGAACCCAGCTTGATGAAGGGGCATGGACTTAGAATCAGCTTAGCAGAGTCAGAAATCATCTATCACCCAGGGGCAGGAAAAACAAATATGACAAGACAGCTGGTATGTGTGAATGAGTAGGTGCGGACCCCGGATCTGAAAGGAGTATGTCTCCTCACAACAGTAATAGCCCATAAATCCTAAGACCAGACCAACTCTTTGCATGAAACAAGTCATAGATAATCAAAGAAAATAAATATGTTTTTATGTTTCTCTTTGGGTGCTCCTACTGTCACTTAGTATTAAAGGAATCACGCTATCATACAACGGTAAAGCTCTAAATGGAGATGGATTAATATGAGGAAAGTGGCATAGAGACAATACCAACTGTAACCTAGCCCGATAATCAGACTATATTGACATTTCTTTCACTTTATTAATTACACACTTTCTGTCAATGCTTTTCACAGATGTATGTCAATGCCGTCAACGGGCACAAGACCAGACCTATTTGAACTGCTGAACAAATTGCAGATGTGGGCAGCAATTCAGGTCTTAAACCAGGCTAACAGCCTTAAAAAGAAAACCCAAACTTATGTTGAGATGACCTGAGCAACTTTAAATCTCTTGCTTCATCTTATAATTATAAAGCATCTCGTAATGGGCAGGTAAGTTAATGAGTGTCCTAAAAGTAATGTAATGCCATCGCCTTATTAGGTTAGAGTCAACAAGTTGTTCAAAACCTTTTGCTGCTTTTGCTGTGCTAATGTACAAACCTGCTAGCAACGCGCCTGTATTATGAGAGTGTTGTGTTCCGGACAGCTTTGTTTGCATAACCGAGCTCTGCTTTGCTGCACAAACTGATGAAACACAAGCTGGCACCCTGTTGCATGTATCAGAGCTCATACATTTGCAGCTGGCACAGTGTCAGTTTTACATAGAAGTGAATGAGAGAAGGAAGTTGCACCTGCCCTTTTGTTCTCTTCCCTGAGGGGGATCTTTGTGTCGTGTCCCAAAGCACTATGGAGTACAGTCACAAATTTCTGTCAACCGCCACTGACAATGACTGAGGAATCCACATCTCATTCAAAGTTACAGTTATATGCGTGTTAAATGAGTGGAACTAAGCAGCAGGTCGAGCTATAGAGAAGTATTTTAACAGAACAATGCCTTTTCCTTCTTTGATTGTTTTGGTCGACTTTTTTAATGCAATCACACACTTACACATACACATACATAGACACACAAACACACAAATACAAAAGAGATAAATTAGGCATTCTGCCAAGCTCATTACCATTTTTATTCACAAAGCCAGCTACTGATTTAAAGGGGCAAAATAGTGAAAAAGAAATCAATTAAAGTGAATTGGATACAGTATAGCAGATAAAGCGGCCATGTTTTAAAATGCAAACAGCATCTCTGACACCTCCCCTGAACGGAAAAAAAAACAAACAAACCAAAAACATCTTCTCTTCAGCTGCTTCGGCCCCGTCCTGAGAGATTGGAGCTGCAGAATAAAGAAGGCATCTGTACTCTTCCAGGTAAGTCATGCCCTGTTTGGGAAGGTTGGAATTCGAGATCCAAGGATAAACATCAGCACCCCAGAGAGGACGGTTACTCATGTTTGAATACTGCACAGGGAATATTAATCCCTCCACAAGCAAAACAGCGATGAAGAACACTTTCGTTGTCTCTTTTGGGAAAGTTAATCCTTAACCTGTGGCTTCAGGCAACGTAGCAACTGTGTTCGGCTCATTCTCTGCTGGTTGTTTAACATACATGTAAAATACGCCATTGTTGAGAAAATGAAGAAAATGACAATGCAAATGGAAACAGAAAGTTTTACATTTTTCAATGCAAGCTACATTTTGCTTTTGTTTTGAATCACCAGAGCTAAACTTGAATAAGCAATTTATCTGCCAATGTCTAAAATACAATTTGGATGTGCTACATGCAGCATTTTCTAATCCTGCACAGTTTCTATTCATTTTGATCACACATCTCTTTTTCCTGGGGAGAGAGTAATGTCTCCATGGGCAGAGCCAAGAGTAAACAGCTGTGCCTTTGTATTGTGAGTGGTTACAGGTAATCAACAATGCATCCACTTACCCAATACTCTTCACAGAGGGGATTGTTTTCAGCTGCACTCAATGATTGAAAGCATTAGTGATGAATGGCAAACTGCTTAGATGGTTCACAGACTTTCACTGTGACCGCGACCGTGGTGTGATCATCGGAAAAAATATACCATTTTAGTATTTACTTATCTCTCACATTCGCGTAATGCCGATTTGAAATTGCATGCACACAGGAGGATGTTGTTTGTATTATAATTTGCAGGGGCACAATCTTTTGGGCTAATATAGTCTCTGTGCAAACAGAATGAGAAATGTGTTTTTAGTGAACTCCAGGTGTGTGTTTGTTGTATCTGAAGAATAGAAGCTGTTTTAGGCTCATAATCAGAGAAAAGGAAGGGGTCTCGTGGCCGCCCAGATGCAACAGAGAATTTCAACATGTCGGTGAGGAGGTAAAAGTTGCAGAGGGTTCACCTGTTTTCAGATCATTTTACTTCAGCAAGTCTTTATCTCCCCTCCCCTTCCCCCGACACATGCAGTCACACCTGTTTTCAAAGCAAATGTTATCAGACCAGAGGCCATCCAAACAAATCAAACAGACAATGGTCAGCTGTTGTGACTTGGTAACATTTCTTTTTCAAAATAGCTTCTTTCTGATCAAGTAAATCACTCACACTGACTGGCTGACATTAAATTAGCTCGCAGTGGCCTGAGGCCATCACTGGGTTTCATCTCCATGAAAATATATGGTTGTGTAATTTTTTTTAATGCAGTGGGGGAAATAATCCTGCAATGTATCTCCAAAATCACCAAATTACATTTTTATTGCTAATGAGCAATTTGGCATGAAGACAATGCTTTATTGTTACTGCTAGTCCTCCGAGAGGCTGAACAGCAACATGGCTGTGGCTCTGTGTTGAACCAGGTCAACCAGAAGTGAAGCACGTTTTGTGAGTGTTAACGAGAGTTTTTTGCTCCACGGATCCTTGAATACTGAATGCAAAAGCACAGGTTGTCAATGAGATAGTAAATAACAACAGATGAAGTTGTAGCAATGTTTCTGGGTGCAGATGGTGCAGTGGGGGGAAAAAAATCTGTTTCTGCAATAATGTGGAGAAGAGGATTTATTTTAACCGTATTATGAAGATTTTTTGTTTTTTTAATTGCATGTTCGGCAACAGTTGTGTCCTCATTTTAGGAAATGTCACATCATGACCCACATTCTCTGTGGACATTCAAAACAAACATCCTTGTCTTTTTTGGTTTAAACTTTAGTTCAGTTACTGTAGTCTCGTGCACTTACATTCACAGACACATATGGTGTAAAAAAAAAAAAAGGAAAAAAGAAACAGAGCTCTGAATCACCACTGCCTGTTTGTGAGATAGTAAATAATAGCAGATGAAGTTGTACCAATGTTGGTGATCATCAGCTCTCAAGTTCTTTTTCAGGGTGCAGATGGTGCAGTGAGATGAAAATCTGTCTCTGCAGTAAATAACATGGAGAAGAGGTTTTTTTTTTTTACTTTATTATGAAGATTTCTTTGATGTTGTTCAATTGATGCAGCTGTAGCATAGAGTCATGTTTTTGTTTTAATTTCATGTTCACCAACAGTTGTTTCTTAATTGTAGGAAATGTCACATCATGACCCACATTCTCTGTGGAAATTCAAAATAAACATCCTTGTCTTTTTTGTTTATAGCCTAACAAAACCGCCTTTCTGTCTTTCTACGGATAACTTTTGGACTAATTACTGTCTAATAGAAGCTGCAAGGAACAGGCATGTGCCAGAAGAACTAATTTGATTGTAAGCAAGCCAATTATAATCTAATTAACCAGCTTACCTTGCCTCAATTACAGCACAGTGGGTTTGCAGTAGGTGAACTGATCATGCTTAGCTGGGTTTAAGTCAAGGCAAGTGTTTATTAACTGAGAGCTATTTTTATAACACTTATATAAGGGCACCTAATGAAATCTGCTCTACTGATGTTTCAGCACCAGTGAATGTTTGGGTTACAAATTCTCTCACACCTTAAACCTGCATTAAGTGATTTTTCCATCCACCTGGGGGCAGCGGGAAAAAAGCTGTCAACACAACACTAACACTGGATGAACTTGTTAGCAAACAACTTCTGGATCTTTAGCTGCTTCATGTTCAGATGTGTTCTCCAGCTAGTCGCTACCTGGCATGGTTTGGTGCTGGGCAGGTAGCGTTCAATGGGTTTACCCGACCTTTTTCACTGAAAACAGTTTCCAGCAACTCTTATCTGGAAACACTGCTGATGAGAACAGTGAGAGTGAACCAAAACAGTAACGTTGCAGGCTGTAAAACCAAAACAATGAGCTAAAAGATGCAAAAAAACCCTCTGTAGATCTGAGAGGAGCTAAAGAGTTCACAATCAATCAGTTACAGCTACAGCAGCTTTAATATTTTACATTTAATTTAGCTTATTATTTCAAAAGCGTTTCCTCTGCTTATTATTCAGAGGATGGACAAAATAACAGGAACATGTAATAGTTATGATATTAACTTACATTGTATGATACTACACAGTTGTTCCAGTTATGGGGTAAACCATTTAGGATTAGGTAAAGAATGAACCATAACCATAGGATAAGAAAGAATGGAAAGCTGGCTTAGCTTTGGCAGCAATAGTAGCAGGATACAAAATAAAACATCCCCGAGACATAAGCACAACTCCTGGCATCACCATTCAGCTTCTGTAATTCAGCAGGTGTCCCTCTTTTTTTCTCCATCTCTCTAAAGTAGTTTGTAGGTCTGACCAGTCAGCAGTGGACAGCCTGCAGCAGTGTGTCCCAGAGCTTGCTCCAGTTGTGTTGACTTGCACTGGATTAGAATCAGAGATGACAGCTCGGACAAGTATGAGGCAGATGGTTCCTAACACGGCATCAGTTACAGGTCTTACAGGGAAAACCCTTCATCCTTTTGTTTGCCCTCTGCTCGATGCTCGAAGAGATCACATCATTAGAATCCCTTTCTTTACAGACGCCATTAGTCAACTGTGTTGTCAAAGTGGCTGTGAGTCTTTCTTCTTTGGATGGTTTGTTTTGTGGTTCGCTAGTTAACAGACCTTATCCTTACAATAGGGTCAAATGCTTATCACTAATGCTTTATTTTAACACACTGTAAAACAAATCATCAGTGCTGTTTATCTATCTGTGTCTGTAAAATCCAGATGTTTTAATATTTAGTTAAACAAGGACACGGCTGAAAGAAATCCATGTGTTTGGTTTCATTTTTGAGCTGTCAATCATGTTCATAGAACCGTGGATTGCTCTTTCACAGGGAGACTCACGATGATAAACACTGAGTACATAATGTTGGGTCTTATGAAAAGGTAGAACTCACAGTTTGTTTTAAAAAGCAGAGAGTCAATGTGGAGAAAAAACCTGTTTATCACACTGAACTGAGCTGCTGGTTCACAAGCAGCTGCCTGAATGCTGTTGAAAATACCCCAAGAGTGCAGCTGCAGCCTCGAGCTTACACTGTTCCTCATCAGAGTAAGAATGAATCTGCTACTCCTGTTCACTCTTCACATGCCGAGAAACACATGCCAATGCAACATTATCATTTAAATGACTGCTCCTCAGCACAGAATGGTCTTATTGCCCAGTGCTTTATAATACATAATGTTGAGGTACAGTAAACAGTAGAATTACAAAGAAATCAATCATCATTGTGACAATAGCTGAGCCAGGTTATGGTTTTTGCCTGAGTCTGCTGCGTCAAGATTACCACTGTTCGAAATGAATGAGGTGGTTGGGTTTTTGACACAGTGCTAATGTTGCTCTGAATGCAGCCTAAAGGCCCAGTTGTACCATAGCGATGTTTATCTGCATGCTTCTGCAAAATAGGCTGTGCAAGAGGCTTGGTGATCTAGTGACCACCAGCAATGGCTACATCCAGACTAACTAATGTTTAAAATGCACAACTTATTCTACATTTACAGCTAGTATTTCTAGTAATACCTACCTAATACCTAGTAATTCCTAGTATGTACACATACCTGGCCAATAAAGCTGATTCTGATTCTGATTCTGACCTAGCTTCCACAGTACTCGAGTTTTATAACCTCTAAGACCTTCTAAAACGTTGCTGACCGCATTTTAGTTTGAAAACTCAGAGACTGAATTTTAGTGAGGCACCCATGTTCCCTTCCTGATTGTGTCCTATCCATCGTCACGCCCCTATCACATGACCCTTTCCCAGATGAAAACAAACGACATCAGCCTTGATTACCAGCGGTTAATTCAACATTGATAACAAATTACAACACTTACTTTCAGTATCAGCTCCAAGCATAAACATTTCTGGTGTTACTTTTCTCCATTGAAAAGTTGTTTTAAGTGATTAACCAACCTGCCCTGCTGACGTTACCATTTTAAAAACCTTACAGTTTCTCTGGCAGAGCAAAGAAATCCAGGCAGAAAGTGTACTACCTGGGGTGCAGCTGGGATTTGTTGTAGTGAATGGAAATCTACAAAATAGATTTAGTTAAAAAAAAGCAGACACTTTTAGGTCCTTCTGTTCTAGCAATGGGTGTCAAACGCTGATAGAGCACTCCCTCCCCTGGCTGTCCTTTACAAATCTCATAAAAACCTGAATAGAAATGTGAAACATTGTCTGGCAGAACCCTAAAAATGAAAACTGTGGTAAAATGAGAACCACAAAAATGTTTAAGGCTCTTGGCCATATACATTAGTCCTCAAACACATGTATTCCCCTAGATACCATCTGATTAGGTTTCTAAATAACAGTATTGGGAGCTTACTCTTTGTGTTCATTTAAATCAGAACATAGACTATTTACATACGACTCTTTGTTAACCAAATGTTAATTACAGAAAATCATTGGGCGGCAGCCCTTCTGAGAAATGAAACCATGGAAACTCTCTGACATAATGTACCCAATCCAGATGAACTGCTTTTAGTACCTTGTTAAGTTCAGAACAAAAACAGCACATAAGATGGCTAGTGATGTCTTAGTTACACAAGAGGTAGAGATAAGTAAATGGTCCTGGGTAATTATGCCTGTGCTGAGTCATTTTTGACTCAAGAGAGAGAATTGAGCAGCTGCTGCCTTGTGAATAGACTGAAGTGGCACGTAAAATACACGGTTAGACATTTTGGGCAATTCTACAGTTGCTTGCTATATTCCACCAAGTATATTAGTGTAAATCATCTTTCCAGAAAAAAAACAGTATTTTCCAATTTAAGATGATGTCACAACTACAGGCATCACTGTATTTACAGAAAAGACCTTTTGGCACCCAAAGTTGTTTTTGCACAGTTTTTTCATTTAGACAAATTATCTTTTTATTTACCTTTGACTGATTTTACCTGATACGTTTTGATGAGGGGGTTTAGAACCAGGAACAGCCTGCCTGGGATTCGAGCATTTTATTATATAGCATTATTAACAAGTTAATACTTAAAATGTCACATTATCACTGAGACTTCAGCTTTAGCAACAACCCTGATCCGTGCTGAGGATTTGAAGCCCAAAAGCAAAAGGACTCGTTTTGACAGTAACTACTGTTGTAAAACAGAAATCGGCAGTGCTGCAAGTAAGTAACTTTAGAAACCCTATGAAATGTCCCACAGTATAGTGGAATAATATATATTTTCGCAAAATCCTACCGCTCACACCTTTACCCTGTGTGCTACAAATCTGTTCAAATACAAAAGATCAGATGGTCTTACACTCTCCCTCTCAGGCCGCCGGTGTCAAACAGTGACAGACCATGCTCCAGTTCTCCAAAGCTTGTGTAATTGGCTTTGGACTGAAAAATCCGACATCCGGCTGTACCTTAAACGCACCACATGGCAACATCATGAATGGAACAGAGCAGACATTTCTCTAATTGGCATGCTGTTGTATAAGAAATAATTGGCTCATTTTAGTCAGTTGAGTGATGACTGGAAAATGTGCCCTTAAAGAGTATCCATTCTGTTCTTTGTGGACTAATCTGGGAAGCTTTCATATTTATTGTCTGTGCTCAGATAGACATGGATTTCCTTGTCTCACACGTCAAGGGTATGAAAGGAAGGGATGATTAATGATGCAAGTTTTTCTTTTAAGTACCATTATGGGGCGTCATTCACTACTGCTATAACCCCGAGCACCGCAGATCTTTATTCAGTCCAAGCTGCCTCTGTTAAGAAGACAAAATCCAATCACTTTCCCCTCAGTAGGGAAGGAGACAGGCTGAAAACAACATGACTGTGTTTTGAAAGCAGGTGAAGCAGAGCAGCTATGCTGAGTTCTGGTGTTTGAAAGGGTTTTAAAAGCATTTAAGGAATATGACCTGGGTAGCCTTCAGTTGATTTATCTATTCTTAATTTTGGTATTTGTAATGAATGTATTTGTAACAAGCACATCTCCTATAAATTACTGTACATTCATCTGCAGCTATTTTGCATTAGCAATCACGCTTTGGGAAATGTAACATGATTACTAATGCATAATAGTTTGGATTGCTCTGTGAATAAAATGAGTTATTCTTTGCTGAATATCAGCCCAGTGTGCATGTTGAAACCTAAATTTGTCTTGGGCAGGGTCACACGTTCTCTTTTGTCCCACTCCCAAAACACCTAAAGGGATTTTGTTTCATGCCTTTGTCTTGAGCAGATGCAAACAAAAAAAAGAAAAAATGGTTTGGTTGGCTGAAAAACCGTAACACAGAGATACAGTACAAATACACCATATCGGTGCAGGACTGAATTACCAGAGACTAGAGGGTTCAGTGGATGTTGGAGCTTTGATCCCAGTTGAGATATACTGTGTAGTTTCTGTGCTTGGCACTCAACGTCAAGAAATTGCTTTTGTGGTTGTGCACTTCAACAGGCTAAAGATAAAGTACAATTCTGCACCACACAATTACTGTTATGGTTGAAACAAAAGATAAAGGGCAGATTGATCAACCTCTATGGTAGTGCTGTCTCAATAGAGGCTTATTAATATGCCCTCTATCAACTGCAGATTCTATTCACATGCTTTGGTCATTATTACTGGGATGGCAATCATGCTCTTACTTATTCATATTGAATCACTTTGGTGTTTTGTGTGTGTGTGTTAACTAAAAGCTAAATTTAGAAGCTTAACAAATGCATCTAATCCTAATGGAAAGGAGTGAAAGGAGGGTAAGCTGAAGGAAAGATGTTACCACTAAAGCAGTTTTTTAAAATGTATTCAAGATATCTCATAGTTTGGTGAGGTTGACAAAGAATCGGATGGTCTGATGGTCAAAGCAAGATATTTTTGGATTGCTGGCCAGAATATCTATCAAATCAATGTGGATATTCATGTCATCCTGACGAAAATTAGGAATCTTTTCTGTGACCACTCTGACTTTTAGAATATGGAGTGAATATAGTCTTAATATTATGTGTGTGTGTGTTATGTGTATTACTTGATTTGTAACTGATAAACAAGATTTGTTTGTACCATTCTAGGACACCATAGAGTGACCCAGAGATGTAACCACAATCACTGTAAAGTGTTTCAGACTATGCAAACAACAGACAGGGGTGGGGGTTTGTGTTTGGCAGCATTCATGTGAGCATTAATGTGCTTTTCACTTTAATGCTTGCAGAACATATATTTTACCATATCTAATTATTACTATTATATTACTGTGCTTTATAATGGTGGGGTTGCTTTTCTAACTGTTAAAGAGCATCAACTCTGGTCTTAAAATCTCTTAACAAACATGGTATGTGTTGCCAGGCAACAGACAAATGTATCAATGGATTTAAGCATACCCAGACACACTATTATAAATGGAGGGACTTGTTTGGCATGACATCAGCTCAGTCACAACGGTTCCCAGTGCTATATCTTTAAGTTCTTTCCTTAAGCAGAGCAGGCAGAGCAAAATGTATTGCAAATAGGGTGTTATGTAGTGTGCTCGTCTCTCTGTTTACTCCTCAGGCAACACAACATTTGCAGTAAACATGTTCACTCACTAAGGTTTTGCAATCCAATACACTTTAATAGATGTATAAAGTAACACAAACTCAAATACAATGTGTACTGAAGTCATTTAAATGTCTTCAGACCGAGTGACCTTCAGAACCGGTGACCTATGTGGAAGAATGGTCAGAAGGCTTTTGTCCTCTGAAGTGATGTGCTATGTTTTCATTAAGTGCTTTCTGTTCCTTTCTTTACTTGTCCTAGTAAATTTAATTTGACCAACTGTGATTGTTACAGAGACTCGTGAAAAAGTCACAGACAGGGTCAGGACCTAATAAAAATGATTTGTACTGGCATTTCCCACTCCAGACATAATTTAACATCTAAATAACACACTGCTGCACTAAAACAAAATAAGAAAATACAACCTACAACCTACAACCTACGCAGTTTAACAGTATTGAAGCAACGCCCACAGCTTGGTTTTCTTTCACGTATGATAGGAATCTAACATTACACTGGTTTATATTGCACTAAAATGTTATCTGGAATAATTAATACACAAACATTCAATAAATTACCAACATAATAACACTGCTATATTTATATATTCTGTTATCGGATCAAGTTGTAATTTGCCAGAATTTTACATAATTGCATGCTGCAGTTTATAATAACCCAAGCCAGGAGAAACATCATTTTTCACAGTGTAATTCATGCACGTACCTCCACACAAGGGGAAATCTGGATAAACTGTACAGTGCAACCACCAAATGCGGTTGCCAAATATCAAGTACGTAAAGATAAATAATGACTATTTGGATGAATTCAAGTGGAAAATTATATATTACTTGGAACAGGTGTGATATGCAATTAAAAAAAAAAAATCCTTGCCATACTAACACAAGACAATATACAGACAGATGTTGACTAAAACAGTGACATGTAATTTTTGTTAAAGTTCGCATGGGATGACAAAAACACAAAAACAGCCCTGTACAGTGTTTTTGGTTTGTTTTTGTTTGTTTCTTTTTTCCTTCAAAAAAGCGGCTTTATCACTAAGCAAAGAGAAAAAGCAGGGGCCAGTGAAGCAATGGAAGTAAGGTTTACCATAAACACTGGTTACAGTTGGCTGTGTAAGTGGCTGAGGGGGAAGGTATGAGCATGGTGTTTAGAGGTGTACATTGTGAACTCCAAGTCGTACAAATACTATTTCATCCATCCAGAGACAGCTGTTAGAAAACTGACAACTAATAATGTAATGAGGTTTTTACATATTAGAACCACAAGGACATCAAATAGCAGTTGTTCTCAGCTGTAAATGCCTTGAAATGACAGTTACGCCATAAGCTGTTAACCCTTAACAGCACTACATTTTGTGTATAAAATAAAAAGTGCATTAATATCAAAACATAATGAGCTGCAATTCCATGAAATCAAAAGTAACCTGTCCTTTCTCCAAAGTTCTGCCATTTCCCCCACACCAGATGGACAGCGAGCCAGCGAAGCATGCAGGAGGCAGGAGTCATGATACAGTAGAACACGCAGCAGTGGGAAAGAGGCGGAGAGATCGGGCTCAGGTTCAGCACGTGTTCTGTTATTCTCTGCTCCAGATGTGCAGTCTTGCTCTTTCAGCATTTTACATAAAGCCTCTGTGTTAGAACAACAAGGCTTCCATTTGTTCTCAGCGTAAAAAAAACCCCCGTCTGTTTATCACCACAGTTCAGCTCATAATGGGTTTTTGGCTCATGAGGCAACTATTCATGCATTTATCACAGCATTTTTGACTGTTTACATTTTCTGTTTCTGTCTGGTTTTGTTAATGTTGAGATGAGCTTGCATTTCATTTAGTTCTGGAGTGTGTTCTTTTACTATGTAAGACTAGCTTTGTGACCTTTAGCTTCCCTCAAGTCTTATGCCAACTTTTGCGCATTACAGCATGTGGATCTGACAGTTCTTCAATCGTAAATGCAAACTTTAAAAGTGCATCACTCTGCAGAGAGATGAAATGAGATTAGATGAGATGAAATCATGTGAGATTAGACAGAATGACATTAAATGAGATCAAATAAGATTAGATGAGATTATATAATTTAAGATTAGACCAAATTACATTAAAAGAGATAAGATTTTATGAGATTAAGCTAGATGACATGAGATTACGTGGCATAAAATGAGATGAGATTAATCAAGTGTATCCCTGTGAGAGGTCTCTGTTAAATGTTCATAGACTAAAGGTTACAATGTATAACCATCCTTTCCATCTAGTCACCCTTCTTCCCCTAAGTGCTCGAATTTGAGTAAATATATTTTAGAATCATAACCCTTAAGACATCTGCAATCACCAGCAATAAAGTTAAAGACAAACTTCATTGATTTTACACATCAAAGTCTTGAAGAGAGAGTACTACTGCATATGTGAAAAAAGTAAAAAAGTAAAACCGTTCTCCAGGGGGAGCTGGAGTGCCTCAAGTGATGTCACTTGAGTTGACTACAAGTTTGAACATTTTAAATCATCTTGGGACGTTGAGTTAGAAAGAAGGGAGTTTAGTGAGGCCTCTGTAGCCCGCTCGAGGCTACATTAGCCACTGCTAGCATAACACACCTGACTGTGTTGTGAGTGACGTCCTTGCCACTGCTCCGCCACGAGGAGGTATAGCGAGATTAAAGCTACTGTGCATCGTGAGTCTGACAGTGTTTGCTGTTTTAAATAGTACAGCAAGAACGTGTAATGTGACGGAGGCCACTCACAGTGATAAGCCCACAGAAAGTTATCACCCAACACTGCATTTCCCCTTAGCTCTACAGAGCGTAACAGTAACATGGAGCACTTACATGCATCGTTTCTTATGAATCCCATTTGTTTAGGTGGATGTAGGTGGGGTTGAGTTCATGACAATTTTAAGGATTATGATTCTAAATGTAATACATTTTTACAAAATGAACTTTTATGAAGCAGTTATGAGCGTTTTCATGTAAGGATGTGCAGATAACAAAACATGGCTGATCAAATGTTAGTTGTTTTATCAATGTGCCAGGCTGTCCCGTCCTGTACTGTCGACATGTTAATTGGCATCTTGTTTGTCTTTGTTAATTGAACGCCTCTCTACAGGCTTACAGAGCCGAGCTCAGCCTTCTTCCACCTAACCAGATCACAACAGAAAATTCTTGCAAAGGATCAAATGAGTGATGGAACATGGCAATAAAGACATTGCCCACCCTTTGTTTTTCTCGCTGCCCTACTTTTGTCAAATGGTACCGAGGGAGACTCGAGGTAGTGTTGCAGCAATTCAAGCTCTTATCCACATTTCAGGAGGGGAAAAGGCAGCACTTTGAACTCAGCAGGAGCAGCAAACAGATGCTAATGAACATGATGTTCTAGTACAAGCCTCTGGCAACAGGATTAAAACAATTTAAAGGGAAGTAACACTGAAAATACTCTACTGATGAGGATTCATACTGGTTAGTATTACAGAGTAAATTGTTTTCCTTATTACCTTTTCATGAACAGTGGAGCCATTCTAATATTTCACTAATCCAATACAAATATTAGATTTTAGATTTTTGTTTCAGTAATTTGAATTTCAGTAAATATGGAATACTATTCCTGCAAGCAAGTATGCTTTTGAGGTCAATCAGTGAATGCAGACTAAATTAAAAGGTTAAGGTTTGGATTTAAGGTCTCTCTGACTTTCAAGCACCTTGTCAATTACCTGTTTTCCATTAATTTTCCATCAAGGAATGCACTTATTAATGGCTTCAAATGATCACTGCATGGTATTTTAGCCTTGAGAAATATATATATATATATATAGAAATATAAAAAATGAATTTACGGCATCAATTTATCAGTTGTGGATTAACAGGTTAAAAGAATGACTTTAATCAGTGCATGGCACACAAAACAGACTGCTTCCTAGTTATCCACCTTGTTTTCTTAATATGATGTCATGTGTCAGAGTTTTGTCCATTATTATAGCAAACTGACCGTCCCTGCCTCCCACCCCAGTCCCTGTCACAGGAGAGCCAGGTGTAATTGATTATTAGACTGACGTAGTTTGTCTGAGATTGAGACTGGGATGGCGGCAACAGTGAAAGATGAGGCATAGAATTACATATACTGAGACAGCCAGCCAGCTAGTTCTGGTACAAAAGGTTGGAAAATGTCATAAGCTGCGTCTTGGTGTTGCAATAACAAGCAGTAGCATAGCACAAACAGAAGCATGAATAATGTATTTACATGCACACGTGCCGCTCGCACACACACACACACACACACACACACACAGACAAAGCAGTGCGAACGTGCATGAGTGCACACAAAACAAATCGCGTCAAATAAATGCTTGATTATAATGTATGAAATGTTTCTGATCAGTCAGCTGAAAAACTAATTTCATTTTCTCATTAGAAGTCTCTGCCTCAGGCTCATTCTCATGTCAGTGTTTATTACTCTGAAAACAGAAAATTAAAATCATCAGCTTGGTCAGAATCAGAGCAGTGAATCACTATTTACGACAGAGAGAGAGAAAGACAGAGAGAGAGGGAGAAAAAAATATATTAAAGACTGGACAACAATTGAAGGAACCCATCTCATTTTACTGAGGCAGTGGATGTATAGCCCACATGACCTTTCCTTCTCCAGAGATTTGTTGCCATGCAGTCGTCCATCATGTTTCTAATTTGGCATAAGGTACAGTAGCTTAGGGAATAGTTTCCATTAAGTTAGTGTTTTGGCAAGGTAATGAATGAGTTTTAGTGATGAAATGAAAACACATTATAGCCATTTTTTAAGACCAGCAAAAATATTTCCAGTTATGTTCTTAAAGATGTTCAAATGCTATTTAATGGGTTTGTACATCATCATAACTCATCGTAATACATAGTTCTGCTTCAGCCATTATAAACACAACCATACCACCTCGTTGTAACTGTAACATATTGTCAGGGGGCCAGACACATTGCAGGAAAAAAACACAAGTTTATGAATCCAAACACCAACAAAAATAAAACTACAGAGATGATCAATAGCAGGAAGGGAATATCGTTTTTGATTTATTTGTTATTAGATATTTACTTAAAGCTGCTCTGATTCATATTTTTATATTAATTGATCAAATAATTACGTGCAATGTGCAGGGGTCTCTCATAGTGACAAACCCAAAGGGAATTATTATCTGTCTCTGCACTTCTCCTCAGCTCTACGGAGCATTTTAGCCTCTTTCGGCTCATTATTTTGGTTATATAGCCCACAATGTTACAGTTTTGGTTCACTACTCTCATTAGCAGGCAGCTGTCTGAAAGTCCTTGATAAACCCACACACTTCCTGCTCAGCACCAAATGGCTGAGAAAGTTAGTGACACATTGAGCATTTAGCAGCTACAGAGCCAGCTAATTTCCACAGGAGTTGGTGGAGACCAAAACAAAGCTTAAAAGAAAGTGAATATCGGACTTATGCGAAAATGTATTTTTGTCTGCTTGATGAGTAAATTAGCAACCGCTTGCTAAGTTCTTCATAGTGTAAGAGTTAATTGCTGTGTTTACAACTTGTCTGTTGATTAACATTTTTATTAATTTAGGTTTTAAAATGCAGTTAACTGTGTAAAAATAGGTGTCACCTTTTAAAAAATCTATTCTTCATGGAGTCACCAAAGGCAACAAACATTGGTTGGCATTTTTACCTCCTCCCCTTGAATCTCAGTACATAAGACAGGCTCCAGTTTCCATGTGTGCCACAGTGGTGTGAACTAATGCAGCAATTTCAACATAAACTGGCATATGGTGTCTTCTTTAATGGGTTTGATGGTTTTACTCCAGACATGTCAAGCCTCCCAAATAATTCTGATGTGATTAAATAAATATCAAACCATGTGTTTCTCCCATGGGGGTTGATTATACACAAGAGACTTTTTAACAAGGTATACCTGACCTTACCAAAACATACAACATTTTCAACTTTGTTATGACAATATGTATATTGTACACGTTGAAAATAAATCAGGCTACATAATTATTTTACGGAGAGTTCAGTTTCCTTATGCAAGCTCAGGTTAGTCAGACACACAGTTGTCTATTGCATTGCCTCTTATTATCGCACCTTAGACGCTGATTTTTAGCTGAGGTAAAAGTGTTATTATTGCAGAAATCTAGCCTTGCTGCCAATGTCTTGGACTTATCATGTCGTCATCTGATCAAAAATCTGTTTTTTTTATGTCTGACATTAGCATTAGCATTATATACCCTGATTGTTGTGCTGGACTGTACAGAATCCTTACTTAATCTGATCTTACTGCACTGTATTATCATCGCACACTAGGCATGTGTGGCACTTCACTTTCTATTGCTCTGTAATGTTTTTCTCTATGCAGTATTACAGCCTTACTGGAGCAAAGCACAAGTTCTCCTCACATTAGGCTAACATCTGGTCTTAGCTGGTGTGCTCTAATTGTTGTCTCTGGGGATCCTTTCCGTGCTTGATTTTTTTTTTTTGGTCAACCAAACAACCAATGGTATGTGGTTAATTTAAACCGTACAGGTAAACAAGAGCGGGATCACAGCCTTTCTTCCCTTTGATGATCATAAATCCTATAAATCCACTGACATTGGTCATATCTGATGAAATGTAAAGCAAAGAGTCAAGAGTCAATGCTTAAAATATTTCAGCTATGTAAGTCAATATTTTCAGCCTCGTCAACCACAGGATGTTTAACAAATTCCTAAGGCATGATCATGCAGTAGCCTTTAAGACTTGATTTGTTGAGGATTCTTTGTATCGAGGTGCAGTCGGCCAAACCTTTGCTATAAACAGACTTTATTCCACATCACAGAAACATGTGTCCTGACCTTTCCACCAAGACCTTTCATTTATTTTTTAATACAGTTCCCCTTGTGAGTAACTCTGTTCTCATAGTCATAGAAAAGGTCAAAGCAAGCACTCATGTCTGATGTCTGCCTGCTGAATTAGCTGTGTCACCTTTAATTTCTCCAGAATCAGACCTCACCATTCTGCTGGGTCTCATTTGATTGTAGTGTGTGTTCAGCATTCATGCATAGTGAGCGTGCCGTATATATGAATACGAAAGTATGATGGCAATAATAAACTAAAATGTCTTCATTTAATATTTACAAAGGGTCTTTCTATTAGTGTATACTGTGACGAATGAATAGAATGTCACACATATTAAGACATTTGTATCTTTGCAATGATTGGGCACCAAAAATAACCATTCTGTATGCTCTCCACTTCCTTCAGTGGGAACATAGACATAAAAGAACTGCAGAGGTGCATCTCTTTTGCAAACCCCATTTATCCAAAACGCAGACGCTCCTTTAATAACCAAAAAAGAATGAGGGGATGTGATTTTCCATTAATCAACAATGGCAGAGCAAGCTCATTTGTATTGTTACGGAGTGAATTCTGAATTTAGGACATTGTAAAGAAATGACCCCTTTATGCATGAGAACAGCCTCTGAGAGAGGAGGCAGGGGGTGGGGCCTGTCAAAGTGATGTTGATCGATGTTGCTGCCTCAGATTATGAACACAGAATTAGCACATTAGGACGTGTATGATAAATAGACCAACCACCATCCAGTTCCCCAAATCACTTCAAAGAGCAGCAAGGCAATTTGACTGCACCCGCAGTTTAGGCTGATTTTAGCTGGCCAGCGTGTGTTTGCATAGAACCTCTAGCTCGGCTCTTCTGTGTTAACCGACTGTTCACAGTGTCAAATTAGGCAACACTGGAGGCTAAAGGTGACGATTGACCTAGCTGCATACAATTTTACTGTAAAGGGCTGGTCACAGTGGAAACACTTTTACACAGAATTGTTTAAATTCAATGGAATTGTTGCAATTAATGGATTCGCTCGAAAGGGGAGAAGTAACTTCAACTTTGGTGAAATATCACTCGCAGCATGCACCATCATAGTGCTCACCTTTTAGGTGGCGGACAGCTGGAGATGTCAAAATGGAGCAAGCTAGCTCATTAGCTGTGTTGCACCATCCACTTTTAGTTAACCCTCCTCTGCTCAACAAAAGAGGAATAGGTTTAGAGACCGGTATGTGACAGGAGGTGACAGTACAAATACATAATCCGAACAAACCTTTCGTTAGCAACCCAGCTAATGAGTTTGCTAACTGACAGTTAGCTAACATTTAGCAATTTTCTAGTTTTTTAAGCAGTTTTCCCTCTTCACTAGTGGCAGCGGGGAGTAATCGAAAAGAGAAAATTGAAAAAGAACTAGAGCTAGAGCTACTGTGTGTGTATCATGTTATCATTATCTCATTATCTTACAAGTTGATTTACAGTACTTTCACTTCAGTTCATTTAGCTCAAAGTCCCTTCACAATATGGCCCGGACACACAGGTGTTTTCCTGTATTTGCCTGATTAGACCTCTTCTCAGGAATCTGTGGGTGTGTCCTGAAGTGGTTTGATTGACATCTCCCTCACTTGTTTGTGAGTTTTGTTGCACCTGTTGGGGCGGGGCAGCTTAAGCGTTATCATTCTTGTTTGTTCAGTGACTTTAGGTAATTCTCAGCACTACTCCACCCAACTTCAACCCGAGCACAGGTCTAATGAGGTCTGTGAGAGCAAAAGCTCTTTAAAGCTGGAAATGTACTTTTCCAAACATCTCCGAATCAACAATTCAACATTTATTTTCTTCAGGGCAGTTCTAAAGCTACACAGTGATGTGACCTTGCTTAGCTGTAGCTATTATTAACTTCCTTGAGTTAATGAGCTGCAACAACAGAGGTTTGTCTGACATGATAAGATGAACCTTAGTAGCCTGTCTGGTCTGTTGTCGTCAATACTGCTGCAGTAAACTTGCCCAAGACACACAATGCCTTAAAGCAAACACTGAAGAGGTTTTATGAGAGAAGATCGTACTAGATAGTTTACAAAAAGAGAATAATTTGTTGCACACCCACATCTGACAGATACTAGCTGAGATAAGGCGAGGATAAATACATTTTAACATTTCTTTATTAATCAGTAATAAATTATAGATGTGAATTGATTTGGAGATTCAAAACTCTTACTACTACTACTGCTATTAATAATAACAACAGTACATTTTTTTCCAAAGATGTAGTTATAATTCATGTCCTACTGATATTGTCTGTAACTGGGGAACTGTAGTGGATTGATCGTCATGAGTTTGTGTTTTATATTAAACTAACAAGGCAGCTAAATAGTGCTGTGCAGGCAAAAATAGCCAGAGCCTTGCAAATTAAGTTGAAAGTAATGTTAATATCTCACCTGCAACAATGAAGACAAGGGGTGTCCCTCTAATTTGGAACACTCTGAAAACAGTTAAGAATCATGCAATACTAAGCCCAGTGACTGCGTTAATTACAATGTATTTGCCATTTGTCTCTTTCTATTGTTTGGCCCATTTGTCAATTAATAGTCAACGCCAGAGGTCTTACCAACATAATAAAACGTGTATGAAGGTGAAACAAAGCAACAGTTAACAGTCCAGCACATTATTTAGCTTTCAAAAGTCAAGTTTCCGTCCAAATTTAGCACACATTTCAACAGAATGTTCAGAAAGAATGCACTGCTGTTATTCCAGTGTTACACTTTATGTACATCGAGATAAACAGTTGATGGCGCCGATTCTGCAGTTGGGTTGCATACAAGCACTGAAGAAGGAGAAGGCGCAACAAGATAACGTTATTAAAGGATCTCAGAACTCAAACGAACAAAAACAATGTAGAAAACATGATGGGAATAGGACATTTATGTTTGTTTTATTTATTATTTTGAGGAACGTCACAGTCACCGTTACACTGTGATTGATACACCAACTTCGCCACCTCAGCCATGCGTCCTCACCCTGTCCACATGTCGAAGTGTCCTTCAGCAAGACGCTGAACCCTAAGTTGCACGCAATGGAGGCCAGCACCCTGCGTGGCATACAGGTGGATGGAAAAAAGACATACTCTCAGGTTAACAGAAAGTCTTGATTCTGTCGTAACACAGATAGAAAGCCTGGAGAGATACTGCAATGATAAGCTAGATACAGTGTTTAGTGCAAACCTACACAAACACCAGGAGAATATGCCACCTCCACCCAGGAAGGTGGGACTCTGTGAAAACCATTTCTTCACCGTGCAACATGAATCCTCTCAGTAGCATATTGTATATGGACTAAAAAGCCAATACCTGATGAGTTGAAAACTCCCAAAAGCTTGTACAAATCCCATCATTTCTGGGACAAAAAAAGGCAAATTCATCAAATTGAGAAGTTATCTTTTGGATCTCCGCAGATTAACCTTGGATCTACAGTTTTGTGTATGGGACTGTCAGTGAGAGCAGTTTTCAAACAACTTTATCCTCACAATGAGAAAAACAACACATAGCTGACCTGCTCTTTTCTATCTTTTCTGCCTGGATGCTCAGAAAGTGTCAGTATTTTAAATATTTCAGCTGCATATAGAACATTCTGACCTGTAGTGCAGCGTCTTCAGTGTTTGAGTGTGTGTGTGTATGTGTGTGTGTGCGTGCCAAAACATTGGTACACATAATAAACATTAGGTTGTGTGGCCTTTCAGGACTAAAAGGACTGTAGGTGAGAATGTGTTGAGGCTAAGTGCAGACCCCTGGCACCCAGCGAGACCCCGGCCCTGCTCCATCCCTCCCCTTTAGCTGGCCCCTTCTCTCTCTGCAGGCACTGAACAAAGAGAGGACCCAAACAATGGATCACTCTGAGAGCTGAATGGCTTTGCGGGTCAAGCACTGGGGGGGGGGGGGGGGGGGGGGGGGGGGGGGGGGGGGGGGGGGGGGGGGGGGGGGGGGGGGG
>JAVQJL010009562.1:0-34098 GCA_036024295.1 Nannoperca obscura | reverse complement strand
ACGCCGGTTTCTAAAACCCAAGAAAAGCTTCTGAATGTTGGTCATTTTGAACGCCCCCCCCCCCCCCCCCGCTCACCTCGCGCTGTGCTTCCCACCAGGGCAAGTCACTGACGGGCAAGCGACTGACGGGCCTCATGCAGTCGTCCTGACAAGGCCTGGATCAAGAGTAGGAGGAACCTTACCCAGAAGAGCTGCTTATCCCCGGGGAGCAGGTGGAAAAGGACCCTGGGGTGTTGGGGTCTGGCTGCGGGAGGCGGGTGAGGGTGCCGCAAACGAGCCTGGACTGCTGGACATTGGACCGCCGCTACGTTTTGAAAACCACCTCGAATCAGTTGAAGAGGCCCGACATCATGCAATAAGTCACCAGACCTGACACCAGGACAGTGCTGTCGTCGTGTTGAGGACAAACAATGCTACTCTTCTTAGGGGGTTTCTACTCAAAAGCCTGCACCATCCAAAGCCAGGCTTTGTTGTTCGTCTCTTGTTGTTTTTCTCTATCTACACTCCTGTTACTATGGTGGCTGAAGAGGCTTTCGCTTTACTTTCAGTGATATAAACACAAAATGCTTGAATGCCGTCAAAATGAGACTTAGATTAATGCCGTAGCTAGCTGTTTTATCTCACGTCATTCGCTGGGAGGATTAAAAGGGAAAAGGAGGGTTCACAGTCAACATCCGCACTGTTGAACTCCCACTTCCTGCTTTAAGGGTGGAGCAGGCGGAGCAGTGCACCAACGTTTTAGTAAAAAGAGCTTTTCGATCAATCTACTAAATGTGGGATTACACAAGATGATCAACCTCTGCGTGTCCAAAAGGTGTCTTTACATTTCAACAAGTACCGTATACATGTTTTTATGCTCATTACAGACACACTTGTTTAATTTCTCCTCTAAAACAGGAAATTATCATCTTTTAAATGTCTGGCAGCAGTAGTGTTAGTTTTTCAGTGGCTGAAAAGACAATCTGTAGTCGTCATCAGGCAAAAAAAGTCTGTTCTATATTTATTTCTTAGATTATCTCACATCTAAAAAGTATTAATAATAATTAATGGATTACCACTGCCACTGTAATTGTCTATTTTTAGCTACAACCACACCGAACAGACAGTTGTAATCTTGTTGGCATGCAAAGGTGAGGACAGGTTGACCATTTTACATTTAAAAAAACAGGTGTATGACTTTAAATAAGAGTTGGTGTAATATCAGGCTTTATTCTTTTCTTCTGAACATTCCAGGCGGCCACGACAAGGTTTAGTGGGCTGACCTCTACCCATCCTTCACCTTTATGTAAAAGAGGACCACGATAATAAAAGAGGAATGCACAACAAGGAGAGGGATTGGGCCCGTTATTTCTCACGTGTCCATTAATTCCTCCAGGGACTGCAAAGAAATTCACCTTCACGTCAGGTGAAAGGGGGAAATGTCAGGTTTCTGGAGCAACAGTACACCTGTGTAGTCACGTACCGCCCTCTACTGCATCTGGAGCGTAAGTGCTGGTAAAAGTCTCATTTTTGTTTCTGTCTCTTGGTAACTGAGACACGGACGAAATATTGATTTAAATCTAGATGGCAAGGATATATAAATGATCTCATTAACTTTCATAGAACTTTAATTATTAAAATAATCACCCATATCCCAAAAATAATTTACTTGATACTGTGGTCTTGAGAGTTGCTGTAAGTTATTGGAAACTATGAAAGTCAACTTGAAATTTAGGAAATCCAATAATCATAAACAAGCTTTTTGACAACGTTAGGTGGATGCAGCCTGTCATTAACTGTATTGTGCAGTAGCACCACCTGGTGGAGCTTCAGTAAAAAAACACATTTCAATCTTAAGTGTATAAATCTGTATCCTTTTTTACTGTTAACTAAAAATGCATAAAGACATAATTTGTCTAGTCGTCATATTCTCCAGTTTAAAGAAGGACAGGACAATCTGTGTGATGCTTTCAATAGTATATTTCAGCCACACCATGCAGAACATACACGGCCATGAGTGTCCTGCAGAAACCTTGTAACTTGAACTCCATTACATCTACTCACCATCATGTCTGTTGAACCAGCAGCAAAGTTATTAACAGGCGTAGTTTCTACTGTAGCTTTCCCCAAAACATAAACAGTTTTTTGGTTGTCATGTTTAGAACTCTACAGACGTGATCACTGGCCCCTGCTGCAGCACAGAGGGCTGAAAGGAAGTCCAACTTCGTCTATGGTTTTGAGGGTGAGAAAGGAATGAAGTCTTGACAATTTTAATTATTTCTTTTATACATAAAAGTAACTCAGGGAAAAAGGTTCATGAAGGACAAATTCACACAAAAATAAAAAATATTCATTCTTATCCAGAGATGTTTGTGTAACAGGGTTAAAATTAATATAATTGAAAGACTCAACAAACCCTGTTCTACCTCACTGAAAAACACAACTGATTTAATGTTCACATAATCCCAAAATATAATACTGTGAGCACCTGTAACCACTGCACAGGTCTTGATGCTAATATCCTCTTTGGTGTAAAGTTAGTGGACCACCTATAAAACACTTTAAGACCTCAATTTGTAGCCAGTATAGATTTATTGACCAGAGCCTTACACTGTACATGAAGTCGGGGTCTCGTGTTGAAAACGCACCAGGTAACTTTGCATGTTTCCACGTGTCTTTGTCTGCAATCTGTGTTTGCATTTTACCACAGGTAGGTACATGCTAGACACGGAGATTCTAGTCCTTGATCACACCTGGCGGATGAATTACTTTACCGTTGTCTAAACATTTTTACGGGGCCTTGTGTAACTCCTTGGAGAAGTGCTGTATTAGAGAAACCACAAAGGGGGAGCTCTGCTGTACCGGTTAGGCAGCTACAGCAGGACAGGAGAGAGGCTGGACTCCTTTAATCTCTAGAGCCTTGTTGAACTGCACATCCATGGTCTTAGAAGCCTTAGTGATCTTCAGGTTCCTCAAACAACCTCTGAAGGAAGTGCTGGTAGAGAGAGCTGCCTGACGAACTCCATCTAGGAGAAAAATAAAACGGTGACAGGAATGTGTGGTAATATACAACACGTGTCCTCCACAGGCTACTCCCTGCATCATAATGCTGACAATTGTTTGTGTGTGTGTGTGTGTTGTTTTCTGTACAGTACGACCAAAGCACCGTTTTTACCAAAGCAGCAGGATGGAGAGGAATCAGCGTGTATCTACGGATCTTCAGCTTCACAAATGCATGCTGCATTTAAGCGCTGGTGGAAAACTTAGTTGTTAGGCCAGCCACCACCTAAATTATACACAAATTCAACAAAAGCCCAGGTTGTCCCAGTTTTCCACAAGCACTTAAATGGAGCATGTATTTGTGGAGCTGGAGGCCGTGAAGAAAACTCCACATGCAGATGTAACCTGATCTGTGCACAAACACATTTTGATTTACAAAACTGTGTTCAAATTCCTTTTTGCGTGTGGATTGCAACACGCATTTATGAGTACTCAAAATGACGTACTGATTAGTAAATCTTATTTTTCATTTGTAGATCATAAAATATAGAATATTAGTGTTTTTTTTCATAAAGTTTTTTTATGACGTATGCGTTCGAAGGCAGTCATACCTGGATATCCCCCGACGTAGATGGGGTCGTTGGTGTCGCATGTGTTGGAGCGTGCGTTGGGACTCTCCGCTTGGCTCTTCTTCCCGTCGACCACCAGCTCCAGCCTGTGGCGAAGCTTGTTGGCAGTGACAGAGTGCCACTGGCCGTCGCAGAAGCCCTCCCCCTCCGGCATGTGCTCCGCTGTGATTCGTCCGGCTCCGTTGTCAACGTGGAAGAGCAGCTAGGGGAAGAAATATGGTAACGATTGAAAAAAAAAATCTTTAATGCATTTTTGTCAGCTATACATTTACATATCTAATTACTTGTATGGTTCTGTCACGTTTTTTTTGCATCATGAAACTTTTGAATAGATTAAAGGAACAGTTTGACCTTTTATTGCTTTTGTTTTCTGGCAGACAGATGAGAAGATTGATTTAGTAGCACTCTCATAACTTAACTCTGTTATGGTTGGACAGAGCCAAGCTAACCGGCTGCTTGCTGTAGCCATAATTAACTTAATATCCTTTTGTTTAATCCGTACAAAACCTCAAGCATAAAAATGTCAATTAGCTGTTTTAGGGGAATTATGTCCCAGACTATTTCTTGGCTGAGAGCAGACACGGCAACTGCTTCAAGTCAAGAAATTGTGTGGCACAGAGCCCCTTGTAAAATGGTGAATTGTTTCTACATTTAGTTATTTGTATGGATTAAACAAACAAGATGAAACACGTTCATTTGTGAGTTATGGGGGGGTTGTTACCTTCGGACAGAGGCAGGTTAGCCGCGTTCTGTCTTTGTGCTCAATTATTTAACAGAGAAACATAAGAGTGGTACTGAATTATTCCTTTAACCACTGTTATGTACCTTGCCCTGGACGATCTCTAGTCCCAGTCCATTGTTGGCTTGGTTACTGATGGCCAAGAGCACTCCGTTGGTTCTGCTGGTTCTGAACTCCAATGCAATCGACACATCTAGACCCACTCTGTAAGACGAGACTAGAGAGAGAGAGAGAGAGATTAATAATTACCAACAAGAAAAGGGTACATTTTCTAAAGGACTCTACGTCTGTAGCATGCAGGTGACTCGTCAGTGTCTCGTCTCACCTGCTTTCAGGAAGCCAGTGCCATCAAAGTAGGTGCCCGTCTCAGTAGCAACAAAGCATCTTCCTACCATGTGACTGGAGGTGGGCGTGGCCATGTTCAATTTAAAGTCCTCGATGGCAGCCTCAGAGCGACCTATGCGAAGACGAGAGGGGAAGGGGTTAATCATTTGATGACAAAATGCCTACTTTGTAGTATCAACAAACAAATTACAATTGTAATCCAATTATTGAGTTAGTAACTTGTAAGTTGTGTACAATTATAAATAAAGTACAGGTTCATTACCTGTGGCGGCTGCCTTGGTGCTTACAGGAGCTCCCACCATCTTAAAGTTACGGATACATCCATTGATACTGTAGAGAATCTAGAACCAGAGAAAGAGCGTTCGGTTCAATCCAACTAAATCGTTCAAAAATACAAAATCAATCAACAATCCCTCTATTGTCGGTGTTCAGATGTAGCTGAAAATCACGTTGACTGATATCAACTTTCAGCGAAATGATGGACAATCCTGAGAGAAGACTAACAGACATTAATATTTTAATTGTTACAAAAATGTGTGTGTATCTGTGTGTGTTTGTTTTACCGGTCCTATTCTCTTGGAGGTGTAGTTTTTCGGTAATCCACCAACATATAGCACTCCCACCACGTCTAACAGGTCAGCCTGGTAAGAAGAAGAAAAAACTTGATCAGCATATGCATCGCTATGAGATCTGAGGTTTATTACGGGATCATTTGTATCTATATTGTCTTTTTACTACTCTGCCATGTAACGTGGTGGCTGTGCAGTTATATAGAATATTTAATACATGAGAAAAATAATGTACCTTCTTTGGACTGGTCATCTGTTTACTGTATCGCCCATCAACCATAAGCAGACCTCTCTGCTTTAAACGACTCACACGGATCTGAGAGGAAAAATAAAGAAGGATGGGGGGAAAAAAGATGGATAGTCATTGAACAGGAAGGATTTCTGATTCAGATGTAAAGACAAAAGTTGCCTTCATGTGCCAAATTCTTCTAGAAATTAGGTTTTTATGTGGTAAATTAGTCTCCAGGACCTGATGTTCTGGATTGTAGGAAGCAAGAAATGGTGAAAATAATATAACAACGTTAGCAGCTTTATGTCTAAAATAGATTACCACAAACAAAAAAGACCCTAATTTAAATATCTGTAAATTATAACTAATGTAAATCTTCTAAAAAACACATATAATACATATTCATATGCATAAACAGAGAAAGGAAGGGCCAAAACTAATTCTGTAGGTCAGTAGAGAAAGGACAAAGTTCTGTTTACTTCAGTTTTAATACAGTACAGTACAGAGTATATAATACAGACCGAATCTCAAGGACCTATTATTCTACAGCAAATGAATGAATGAATGGGTGAACAAATGGAGAACCTGTGAAACTATCACTAGCACGAATGACAGACTGGAGTACTGTCCCACCTTGTGCCAGTTCCCATCGTTGATGGAGAAGGGGACGCAGCCAGAGATGTTTCCATGACCGAGATCATAACCCAGACAAACCTGTCCGTCCTTGATCTACAGGAAGAGAGAGTCAGAGGGATGACAAACTGACGTGGCTGATTCACCCTCTTCACAGTCTCAGTGCACAGATAGAAAATAGAGGAAGGGTGTGTGTGTGTGTGTGTGTGTGTGTGTGTGTGTGTGTGTGTGTTATGAGACTCCCTAAATCCACATTACAAAGTTGTTTGAAAAAGTAGTCAGAACTTCTGGTGTGTTTTATATCGTGAGCCACTGGGTTTGATTTTGTAGAAGATCTGCTGAAGTGCAAGTGGGCACTGTTCTTGTGAGCTGAAGCTTATTTCAATGGGAGCTGGTGAAATAGAGTCATAGACTACTTTAAGATACAAAGAAGCAGCTTGTTATCCTACATCATATTTTATTAAACTTTTAAGGATAACAAGACAGTCGGGACAAACAGGGAAAAAAATGAAACTTGAGAAATGACAGAGAAGTAGGTGTATACCTGTATGGTAACAAAGTCAGCATGGTTGATCCTCGCCATGTAGAGAATGAGACCCCATTCCTCCTTCGTCCTCAGCTCAAACTCCAATATCAGCCTGCGACACGCATACAAACGCAAATCTTAGATTACAAACACAGTACATATGATTACACCAATAAAACATCCACAGAATGCACAGTTAGTGAGTTCTAATACTCTATAACATGTCTTTGTGATGCATTTTAATCAGAATACTGGACTCTTGCAGCATTTCAACATAAAAAGCAACTTCCTGCAAAGGAAATAAAATGTTTTCCTACAAATAGATGCAGTTAATTCTCTATTAAAATAGTTTGGCTGTTGATGTCAATTAATCTTTTAACTTAAATAAGCAAAAGTGTAATTTCCCAACCAAATGAAATGTATACAAATCACACGATTTGTATTCAGTAAGGCATAGCCTGGGATATCACAGTAAACAGCGTGGAACACAAATTGCAGTTTTAAGTGAGTCAGACACCTATCTTGTGTTTGATCATGTTTTCCAGCAGACAGATACACAGAATCATCAAACATATATTTTGATTTGGACAGCAGGCTACACTGCTGCTTAGAGAGAACGTAAACAAGTCTGATCCCCCGAACAGCCCGAGTCTGTGTGCAACAAGCTGTTCCCTTTTACACTCATCCCTTTACAAAACTATCAGATCAGTACGGTGTACAAAAGCCACCGCCTTGTCTGAAAGACTTTATGGGTGGACATCTGTATTAAGTTGTTTTGTTTGTGAACCAGTTTGTATTTTCAGGCCTGGCTCGCTAATTCACTATTTATAGAGAATGTTTTCCAGGCTTTTGACCTGTTGTACATCTGCATCTCATCCAAACCATCACTCTCTCACTTGTGTTGTCCTTTATTCATGTAGGACGGGGATACAAGCAGCAGGCTGAGAACACACACACAAACACCCACACATGGGGCACAGTTTGCTGTCTTGAGCATGTTACATGTGGTTGGGATTTAAGTATATTTACTCAAGTACTGTACTTAAATGCAAAAGTACTTTTACTTAATTTAATATACAAAATTAAATAAAATGAATAAAATATGATTGATTTATACAGATGAAACTACCCAACGTGGTTTAAAAGTAGTTAAAATTAGCTGCACAATGTATAATTTATTATAATCTAATAAAATGAAATAGTATAACACTGATTTTTAGAATTACGTGTACTTTTAAGTAACACGTACATACTTTTATTTAAATGGCTGTTTTAATGAAGGTATAATGATACAATGATTGTAATGCAGTGTGTGGAATTTTAATATTGCAGTACTGCTACTTTTACTCAAGTAAATGATCTGAATACTTACTCCACCACTTAACTTATCTGCATATAAAGCTGATTATTTTGGCAATATTCATAATGTTGGACATTTTGTTTAGATTTAGATGAATATTATCATTGCTGCTATTGTGTAACTTTATAACTTGCAAACAAACGTGAAAAACGTGTCCACACAAGCAGCGTTGCGTGCCCTGTGAGACAGTAAGCATTCAGTGTGAGCTGGATACGTACTTCTCTCTGACTTTGGTGTCATCAAAAGCAAAGCTCATGTGGCTGTTCCTGGTCAGTCCAAACTGATAGGCCTTCTCGAGCGCCGCCGGAGCCACAGCTGACGCACACGAGTCCTGGAGATCGGACATAACATGTCAGTTACACTGAAAGGGGTTTCCGCACACCGCTCCTATTGCCTCTTGTCAACAGGAACCGTAACACCTGAGCAGAGCACATGTCAATCACACACATCGGGCTTCTGCTCCTGACCTGCAGGGGCCTAAAGGGCCGATCAGTCAAACTGGTCTCAATATAAAACAGAGAAATGAAGAGTTCATATGAGATTTAATTAATGTAGATGTTTTAAGTGAGCCCGCTAACATACTAAAACAAAGCTATACTTTATACACTATCAATTTATCACATCACTTTTTATAGTGCAAAGTACCGTACTGAATATTGCAGGTGGTCCCCAGCAAGATTAAAGTCTGTTTAATTGCAATTATCTTTCATCACTGCTTCTTTCTTCTTTATCACATCAAATCACGACAGTCTGATTTTCATTTGATTTGGGAGCAGGATAAACAAAGTGTGAGATGATGTTACTGTGCCCCTTGTCATTTTTTACAGGGTGCAGTTCAGCCAGTGACCAGCAGGTGTCAGTGTTGTAATGCAAGTAAATGCATTTTATTTTATGGCTTTATTTTTGTTTCTGTTTCTCCTGCAGTTTTCTTTCGTCTCTCTTCCACTTGGCTCTTCGTTATTCCCCCTCTCCCTCATATATATTCTCCCTGCCCAAGTCTTCCTCTCTTATTCCACGTCTTCCTCCTGTCGCCCCATCTGCTACTACTTTCGTTTCCTCTCCACTGTTTTCCTCATATCTCCTTTCATCTCACTTCCTCACAATTTTTTTTAAACCTTCTATTCTTTCCTTTCCTGTCCTGTTCACCTCACCACTCATTATTTCCTACTCTCTGCTTTATTCTTCCAACAAGCCCTCTTCCTTCATCTTCTCTTCTTTGCTGTCCTTTCACATCTCCCTCTTCTTCACCCATTAGCTCAACTTGCTTGGCTCTTCTTTACTCTAAAAGCAGTCTCCTCTCCCCCTCGTCTTTGTCTTCTATCTTTTTATTTTCTACTCCTTTCCTCTACACTAACTGTTCCTCCCTCAGCGTCCATACCCTACTCTTCCATTACCTTTCATGTTTTTTTCTCCTGCTTTATCCTCCCCACTCCTCCTCCACCTCTCCTGATTGAGTACTTCTCCACTTCAATTTCTGTCACTTTTTCCTCTTCCTCACTCCCACAACCTTTAACCTCTCTCCTCTGATTTATTTTTTACCACCTATTTTAACCACATTTTCCACCCTCCTCTTCTTTCTCTTCTGACTTTTCCCTCTTGCCATATCTCCTCTTCTCCGTTCATTCTATTTCTTGCTTGTCATCATCTTTCCTCTTATCTTCTTCATTTCCTGCCTCACCACCTCTCCTCAAATCTCCTTTCCTCTCCCCTACATATCTTCCCATCTCCTCCACCTTCGCCCGTTTCTTCACCCATTTCTTTTCTATCACCGATTCCTGCCTTTTTTATGTCCTACTGTCCTCCATCGTCTCTACTTTCCTCACCTTTTCTCCACCTTCTCCACTCTCACTACTTTCTCAATTGTTAATCCCCTCCTGTCCTCACCTGTTCTGCCCTTTTTGTTACACTTACCTCTCTTCTTTTCACCTTCTTTTTTCTCCTCTTGTCCATCAATCTCTTCTTCCTATCTCCTTTTCTCTTTTCAATACATCTATTAAGTAAGAAAGCTGCTTTGCCATACCTCCAGTGTCATTTTGAGACAAAGTTAGAAAGAGAGAGGGAGAGCATCTGTGTGTGTGTGTGTGTGTGCGCGCGCATGCATGCGTGTGTGCGTCTGTGTCTGTCTTAATCTCCTCTCCCCTCTTGTTCTCTTTCAAGTGAAGACATTCCCCACACCGTGACCTTGCTTTGTTACAGCTGACACTCACCTCTTATCGTGCTCTGTCCTCATATCCGCTCCTCCTCCTCAACCTTCCCCTTTTTTCTCTTCCTCATTCTCTCCCTATCTAACAAAAGGGAGATGTCACTTGCTCAGAAGCTCTTTCCTTCCCTCTCCTTTCATTCTTCTCCCACTTCCTCTCCTCCGTCTTTCCATTAAGCCAACAAAAGGCGAGCGCCGCTCTGTTCAGAAAGACTCAGGCTGTCTTTCCTCCCCTTCTTCCATGGCTGCACCTTTTCTCTCCGCTCACATCTCTCCCCTCTCTGTCTTCTATCCTCTTTCATCCTCCTCTTTTTTCCTCCCTTTCTCTCATCCCCTCTGCGTCTTTCCATTAAGCTAACAATAGGAAGACGGCCTTCCATTCAGAATGGCTAGTCTTTGGTTGGAGGTCACTCCAATAGAATCAGAAGTCATTTAGTCTGAATTTTGTTTAAAAGTGTGTGTGTGTGTGTTTTCCCTAAGAGTTGCCACCACTCTTAGAAAAGTCCCCGCTCTGCTTATTTTAGGTTTCAGAGAAGCTTCTCTTTTGGCCTCCGGTAATAATTAGCTTTAGCTACAAATGTTTGACTGAGCAATATTCCTAAAGCATATGTCACTGGTCACTTAATAGTGTTTAAAATGAAACTATAAAAGCGAGTAATTCTGCACATGCAACAGCTTTACAACTGCACCAAGATCCCATGGAGGCCGAGCTTTATCTACTCTGAGCTTTATCTATTAAAACTCAGGTAGAAGCAGTTGAAATGGAAAAATATCACTAAGTTACTAATCACCTGAAAAAGGAATAGCTTTAACGAGAGTCAGCAAATGGGTGGATTGCAACATTTCACTAAAAGAGTATCAAACAAGTAAAGCTCTCCCTTCTCTCAGTAACTCAAGGGCTCTTGGACAAAGCATTTACAGTAACCTCCTGCTGCTCAAGGAGGGTTGTGTTGGAAAGCTTTTCTCAACTGATTTTTTCTGGCTGAAAATAAATATGATAAAATGTACAATAGCAGTTTGTAAAAATTACAATTTAAATGATAGACAGGAATACCTCATCTCCCATAACAGGGAAATTGGGCTCAAAACATGTTTATGAGAAAGCCCTGTATTCAATGTCCTCAACTTCTAATATTCTACATTGAGTGCAAAAAGGCATTAAGGTCAACGGAGAGAGCAAGTAAGAATGTAATGAGTGGTTGATTGCTCATGAACCCAAAGTCAAGCGTGTGCTTTTAAGGAGATTCTATAGTTTTCTCATTTCCACAAACACGTTTCTGCTGCCGCAAATACCTAAGTACTAGCGCCTGAAAATAGTTCCCAACAAATACACTATTTATTCTTGTGTAACTCAAAAACACTTAAAGTAAACACTTTACTGTAATTACTTGGCATTTTATATATATTTGTATATATTATTATGTTTGTGAAGCATTTTTAGAAGGAACCAATGTCCTACAGACAAGGTAAACAAGTTAACACAGATTTGTTTTAAAATAACAAAATACAGAATACCGTCAGCCTTATCTTTATAACTGAGTCAAAGAGAGTGTGTGTGTGTGTGTGTGTGTGTGTATACCAGGTCAGCGCTGGGCTCTTGTTTAGCAGTGGGCGGGGCTGCAGCAGCAGTAGGTGTGGCAGCAGGTTTGGGAGGGGGCAGGGCCTCCTGCAGGTCAGCAGTCAGGGAGTGGGAAGGAAGGGGATTAGTGGTGGCAGCCACAGAGCCAGTGTTTATGACGAGCACACGGACCGCCAATCAGCCTCAGGCAGGCAATGATGTCATAAACATGAACGGTCAAAGAGGTTAATGATGCAATGGAGAAACGTTTAGGCTCCAGGTTATCTTCCCTATTAGACTTTGATTTTGTTACCTTTGGAGAAGAATAAGTAAGTTAATCAAAATAAAAAAACCCTGTGTTGTACTCTGTTAATGTTGAATTTTAGTGTGACTGAGGGAAATTAGAGAGCTGTGATTTAAAACGCTAATTAGAGGCAGTTGTCATTATCTCATCAATCAGTGAAACAAACTAAGTAAAAAAAGATTACACAAAAATTAAATCTGAAGTCTGAATCTTATTCAGGTTCACAGGAACTTGTAAAGGTGCTCCTCGTAGAGCCGCTTCAACCTCTAAATTGATGCTCACAACAATCTCAAGACTCAGAAGAACTGAATATGTTGTGACAGAAAAGTGGGAGATAAAGAAGTCTCTTTATTCAAGCACATGTTGAGACTGTGGTTCAACTGATTAATTCTTCAGTCTGACAATAATCTTTTGCTGTGGATGAAAAACGCATGTTGCAACCTACGTGCAGAGCTTCGTCACATGGTGCAGCAGCACGACGCTTTCAAAGTGGAATTAAAAATGTAAAATTCTGCCCTACAATTATAAAACTGGCCTTATAAAAAGCTTTTTCATAATGATAGTGTTTAACCACATGACATTATCCATTAAAAAACTAAAATGGTGACTACTTTCTGTTTATATTTACTGTCTAATTAGTTTCTGTGTCTACAAAATATAAATGACTGAATCATTTGTTGAATTACGAGGCCTTCAAATTACATATATATTATATAATAACCATCAGAATAGCTCAGTGTCATGTTTCAGTCATAAAGACAAAAGAAAGACATTATACAAAAACACACTTTGGAACAAAGGCCAGTGGAACAGAAACTAACTCAGAAGAGTTTGGTTCCCTATAATGTGCAAAATGTATTCTTGGTGGAGTAAAGGTCGTGTCTGAAATAAAAATATCCTCCATTTTCCTCTGAAGTCTGGGGAGACGTTTTCTTGTATATTGTAATTTGTTGCAAACGTTCCAAGAGTCAATAGGATCAACAACAACAAAATACCCAACAAACAAAACATGAATCTTAAAGATAATTACTGCAGAGGGTCTGTAAAAATGTAGATGGGAACTCAGAGAGCTATGGCTTCTCACAACCTGTGGTCCACTGTATATCATAAAGCAGATAAATTTACAGCCCATAAAGCAACGAACCAGTTATGGCTAAGCTGGCATAACTCTTTGGCTCTGTGCTTCATGATCAATGTTCTTTTAGAGGTGTAGTTTAGCAGGAAACTGGGTAACTGATGACCTCTGACTGCTGTAAGCCTGATAATATATTAAATATATGAAATGTGTCTTGCCTATCCCCACTGCTAAGGCTCTCATGTGAATGACTCACTGCCTAGCAGCCTCTTAGCATCGTAGCTAAATTTGAGCTGAGTGTTTTGGCTCCTGTGGGCTCATAAAGCATAAATGGCATGCACAGTTAGCCTAGCGTAGCGTCGTGGCTCCGCACTGCATGACAGGCTGCCAGAGGTGGAGTTTAGTGGCTCAAGGCTAAAGGGACTATAAAGAAGAGTTAATGGCCTATGCAACTGCTATGTGATGAAGCGTTAAGCTAACACGGCGAGGCCATGGCTGCCTTTCATCAGAGGGAAATAGGTGTGTGTATGTGTGAGTAACAGAAAAATAGAATAGGATGGAATAGTGTGGACATGTGAGCGCTTCTGTGAATGTGTGTGTATATTGTTGTATGGGCTTCTTTTTACTGTACTGTATGTTTATATATTTATGTCTTATGTGCATGCGTGTGCTGTCTTTGTGTGCTTATATGTGCCAACAAACAAAAATCTATTATATTACTGCAGATAAAGTGTTAAGTACACGAAGTGTGTGTGTGTGTGTGTGTGTGTGTGTGTGTGTGTGTGTGTTTTTAGGGTAATTTAAGTCACTTACAGCAGGAGGACCTGGAAGTGGTGCAATGGGGGCTGGGGTCACTGGAGGACTGTGTGGCTTAGACTCCTCCTCCTCGGGCTCCTCCTCTTCGGGCAGGAGAGGTGGAGGTGGCGGAGGGGCGAGGCTGGGGCACCGGCCAATTTCGGCATTCTCAAAGGACACAGGCTGCGAGAAATCTGAGAGACTGAGAGATGGATTCGATTTAAAAGTAGCTGACACAGACCACACACCTTAACCAGATCAAGAGTCAGGGCCACGGTACACTGACAATATGCTTTTTATCATGGTAAGATCATGTATTAGTGCTAGGGAAATTAGTTATTTGAAAGAAATGAACAAAACAATATATTTAATACAAAATTGATGTAGATTTCCATCACGGTAGGTGCTTAAAGAAGAGCCACAGAAAACACACACAGACTCACTGACGGACAGATGTATATTAAATACTAGTGAACAGCGTCGGGGTGGTGGGGTGAAATGAGGTGAGCGAACAGACACAAACATAAACGCACAAAGATGAGACATGGGTGTAATTTGAGTTATGAGTATGTTTATGATGTTGGACAGCTCCATTACTGCTGTTCAGGCAGAAAGACAGTGACTTTATCATCATCAACGCCATCATCACGACCTCCTGCAATCATATTAACTACGTGTTAACCAAACAGTGTATGAAGTCAAAATTAGGCCTGTCGTCCACTGCAAGAAACATTATTGGGTAAACATTAGGACAATGATGAAGAGCTGCCCGGTTTGAAGCATGAGCATTAATAAAAAGGTGAGCAGTTAAAGTCCACTGTAAAGGAAATGGAAGCGAAATCAATCACTCGGTTTTGCCTGCATCAGCTTTTCAACATGGTGGAACACAGTGGCAGGGAAATATCCAAAATCAAAAGCTGACTCTGTTCTTTTGCCCCATATTTATCTTGTGATGTCAGGACCATATTACTCTGTGGATGTATCAAAAATCCAAAAGAATATTTTCAGTTACTTCAAAGGAATGTTCATCCGATCAGATCACAACACAGTCCGTGATAGATAGTTCAGATGGAAAAACAAATGGATTTTGTTCACTTTGCTACCAGATCTTTACTAAAGGAATGGGCCAGGATCACTTAGGTCTGGATGGGATTCAGCTACAAAAAGTGTGAAGACATGGAGGAAAGAAGAGGGTGGTTAATGGTTAATTGAAGTCACTTTGAAATGCCCGCTGCAACGTTACACTTACTTTATCATAGGTTTTAACAACATATTGCTTAGTGTTATGAGCTTTTAACTTCTGCACTCTGCTCCAATACTTGTAATGCAAAAAGCCCCCAGAAAATACTGTTCATTTAAGAAGATTAACAAGACCAAGTCCAATGCTCAAATCTGCTTAACACTATTTCAGGTTCTAGAAATAGCTCCTTCTGGCTGCATATGTAGACTAGATGTTACGTACACAGCATTGACCATGAGGTTCCATATACATCCCTGGAAAGGGACGTTGGCTCTGTTGGACGTCTGCTCTACTTCTGCAGGAATGCCACCAAGGAAGATGCGCTGCAAGCTCACTGGCTGGTCGTTGGGAAGCGATGCCTCCCTCTTGGCCTCCTCGTCCACCTGAACTGCAAAAGATCTGGGGGAAAAAAAGTATTAAATTGATACAGAGTAAAAGTCTTCAACAGCAACACAAAATACTGTTGCACAGGCAGAAAACATAAAAACAGATGCACAAACACCAACCTGCCAGGTAGCCTCTCAATGCGCAGTGAGTGCTCCCTCCCATCATTCAGTGTGCCTTGCTCAGGTCGTCTGATGACACGACGCAGACTGTGGCTGCCGGTAAACACCAAGACCTCCAGAGAGCCTTTGTTCAGCATGACTGAGAGGAAGGGCTGCAGGAGTTGGAGATAAACTTTATTAGCTGTGGAAATCTGAACATCCAAAGTACTCTCAGGACACAGAGCTGGGGAGAGCAAATGAAATGGAGAAGGTAAAACCCAGACGAGAGATAGCAACCACCACTATATGAACAATACATACCTCATCTAAAGCCAATTCATTTAACATACTGATTGAAAAGACAAGAGGAGACATTAGACAATACTGTATATAATATGTACGCAACATGGGAAATTGAAACTGAGAACTATGAAGGAAACTAGAAAGAAATGAAGCGATCAGAGCATTTAGATGTTGAGTAGAAGCAGATATAACCATCTGCACCAATGTTAAAGCCCCACATGAGTGTGGGTGTTCAGTTAAAACTGTTACCTTAAAGATTTTTCTTTTGTCATATTAACACATATAATATAATTAAAGCAATAAACTTCCTGTATGTTGCAATTTTTTTATGTTTGTCTCGAAGAGGAGAAAGGAAGGACAAGTGGAAAAAAACAGACCGATAAGAATTGCAGGGAGGAGAAAAGACAATCGTGAGGGAGGAGAGACTCAGGATTAAAGAGCAGAGAAAAGTCAAAGGGGAAAGGGGAGATGAGTATGGAGAGAGTATATGGAGAGAAATTGGGGGGAAATAAGAGAGGCAGGAGAGGAGTGGAGAGGAGAGGAGAGCAGGGAGGAAAGGATAACAAGAGATGAGAGGAACAGAGAGGAGAGGATAATAGGGGGAAGAGATGAGAGGGCAGAGAGCAAAACAGCGAGCGAGATAGAGATGGGGAGAGAGAGAGAGAGCGACAGACAGAGAGGTGCTGGAGAGCAGTGGTGCAGGGTCAGGCTAATTTGAATTTTAATTCACTGTGTGCCAGAGGGCGAAGTGGGAGACAATTTACCACCTGAAAATGGAATTTCAATTTGAGGTCGGGGACAAATTGAACTGAGATGTAGCTACAACATGCCTCTCGCTGCGCCATCCCGCACACTCACACACACACACACACAGACACATGTTACACATACAGACAAAGGCAGACTATCACAGACACATGAATTTATACACTGAAGGAAACATACACGCACACACACACACACACACAGATACAGACAAGACATACAACCATGAAACCAAATACGCAACCGACCTAAAAAGCACCTAAAACCACATGTAAAAACACACACACACACACACACACACACTCTGCTACCGTCAATATTCTAAATCTTTTAGCCTTTGAAGCTCCTACATGTATGATTATATGTTGGCTTCGTGTGTGCCGAATTTTGGCTGAACCTGTGACTGAAATCAGAACAGAATGCAGAACGCATGATGCAAGATTATAATTTTTTTTGTTTGTTTCATATTTATGAACCAATCAAATCTCTTACATAAATTAGATTAAATTGTTTTGTTACACACACACCTTGCAGCAAACAGAAGTTTGTTTATGTTTTACTTCTATTCTGGAAATGCAGTTTTCAGATTGTCACAGCAGACGAAGGGTGGTTGGTTCGATGTATATCAGCACTGATATCAGTATTAGGCTTTTATGTCATAACCAACAACACGAGCAAACAGTTTTTCAATTAACTGATAAGTCAATCCACAGAAAATGAATATGCAACAATTGTACCAAACTTTTTTAAGCAAAAGTCCCAAAATTTTGTTACATGCAGCTTCTCAAATGGGAATTCGGAATACCTCTGGACTTTGGACTGCTGGTTGTTAACTTGTGGTCTTTTGTAACGGACATTTCTCACAATTTTCTGAATTTATTTTCTGATTGTAGCTAACATGACGGAAAGATGAATCTTTGTGAGGAGCTGTAGTCGTGCATAGCTTTGTGTACTACTAAATGGAAAGATCTTTCTTTTGCTTGTATTTGCTGTTGCTGCAGTAGCATTAAAGCTACAAAACAATCCTAATTCTACTTGGAAAGAAAACCAGAGGTGCGTTTTTTTTCTGAGGGCATGGGGATTGTATTTCAAACTCAGATCTACTCAGCGCTGCTCTTGGATCAGACAAGTCTTGATATCCAATTTAATATGAGGAGAAATTCCCCAGAAATCTATTGTTTCGGCCAGAGGTGTGAGCAGCTCTCACATCCAACATAACGGCCGTGCCTCCACTTCGCTCATCATCTCTCTCTCTGACACCAAAAGGCTTTTGTGGTGAATATCTTCTGATTTGTGAATGGTCAAGCTGACCATTTTTTAAAATTATTTTCTTTCAACCCTCTCTCCTTTTGGCTTCATCTTTCCCTCTTCCTCTCTTCTCCTCGCTATACTCTCTTTTTAATCCCTTATTCTGCTCCAAGCTTTTTCCTCCTTTTCTTTTCATCTCTCCTCTCTGTGACCATTTTCTCTTTCTGTCTACTATCAACTCTCGCCATCACTTCATTTTTCTGCTCTCTGTCCTGTCCTCTCCTGTTATCCTCCTCCCTCATATCATTTCTCTTCTTTCCAGCTCTTTTCCCTCTATCCTTCCTTTCACCTCTAAACGTCCCTCCTCTATCCCTCCATCCTTTTGTCTCCTCTCTCTCCCCGTCTCTCTGTCCCTCTCTAAAACATCCATTAGTCAGGGCCAAGTTGAGTTGATGGTGTTTTTAACCTCGCTTAACCTTTCTCCACACACACACACACACACACACACACACACACACACACCGACTGCCAAAATAGTTAGTAAAAATAGATTTATGCGCCCAACAACCAGTGATGATGGATAAGCTAGAGGTAACCCTCTGTCCTCTCTCTCTCTCTCTCTCATACACACACACACACACATACACACACACACACACACACACACACACACAAATACAGGTTATGCTAGAACATGCATACACACACACAAACATGAAAACAGGTACCCACACATGCATGTACACAGACAGACAGACACACACGCCTGCTAGTATGAATGCATGTGCAAACACAATACTTACACACCAAACACATGGTGTTTCCAGCTGAGATTAAATAATGCATTTATTTATTTATTAGTGATTAGGAGGAAGGAGGGCAGTATCAGGACAATCCTCTATGTGTGTGTGTGTGTGTGACTGAGAGTGGTTTAATCTAATCAGCATAGTTGCCAACAAACTTAAATCTCATTAATATGCACTTATGGAAACTTCATTCACTTAAAAGAAGAATGCTAGTGCATGTGTGTGTGTGTTTGCGTGGTCAGCAAAAAGCTAAGATAGCTTCTATACAATTAATCAACAGCCACCATGTGAACGTGCCATATTTGTGAATGGACATTTTTGTATGTGTGTGTGTGTGTGTGTGTGTGTGTGTGCGTGAGTTTTGGATAAAAGAAAATCCCATTAGCCCAGTTGCCAACAATGCAAATCTCATTAATATGCACTTATGAAAATGTATTTCACTTAGGGAAAGATGTGCAGTATGTGGGTTTGTATGAGTGCGTCCATGTGTTCAACCCACCTCTCCAGACTGTCTGCGTCTCCGCTTGGAGTTCAAGAGGTTTGAGTTCCGGGCCTGTGGTGGAAAGATTTTCAGAAAAATAACAGAATACCGCTGTTAACATTATACATTTTGTTTTGCAAGTGAAGATTAAAGGAGCATAAGAAAACATGTGATTTTTCCCCAGAGCGATTTGTACATGTTTGTCTTCAATTACAGCTGATTTCATAACAAATAATACGAGTATACAGTAAGGACTTGTCATAGTATACGGTTTTTGCAGTTACTTTACAATTTATACACACAGGAAATAAATCAATATGTGCACCAAAAGATGTCAATCAAACTGCAACTGGTTTGCAGCTGTCAATGAATTCTCACAAAGAGCAAGAAATTGTTTTTCAAAAGATTGTATACTTCTTCTATACTTTGTTCTTTGTTTTTCCGAGATCTTCCTGGAGCGGTCTGATCTCCCTGTGGGATTTCTTTTCTTTTTTTTTTCAGCTGCCTAGCTCCTTTATTTTTTTTCTGCATTGCATTGTGGGACAGTACTAAATCAGTAAAGCTGATTTACTGATTTACTTTTCTGCATACTCACTTTCTTGAGTGTATTACTTTGTTAATTCTTTGGTCCACAACTTTTGTAGAATTTCTTAATAATTCTCAAGACATTTTCTGGAAAGAACTTTATAATTCAGGACTAATTATATGCAAATTAGGGGCCTTGTTAATTTTGTACACTTCCAATCACTTTCAGTTCGTTCTTCTGTACCCAGACCCAGAGAGTCTTTTCGTTGGTGCAGATCAGGCAAGCATACAAGTGAACATATATAAAGAATAGAGTATCCAACTATTTTCTTTTGGTTCAATAATGTAGAACTTTTGTTTTTTAAAGGAAATTCTTATTTTCCATATAATTAGTACCAAATCATATAGCTTCCTAGAGAATGTTCCTAGAGCGCTAACCTAAGCAAGTGAGTCACAGGTTAAATGAACAGAATGACCCAAACCTGCTGGCTGACTGGTGAAGATCCGCCTACTGCCAGCATTATGGTCCCTGTGTCTGCCAGAGTGCTGAGCGACAGGCTGATCTCTGTGTCGACCGCCAGCGACAGGCCGCTCAGCTCCATGTATCCCGGCTTAGAGAAACTGACTGTGTACAGGTTCTGTGAGACATGAAGCAGGTGCAGTTTACATGTACACATACATTAATGAATAAATGAATTGTTTAGTTCTAAATTTTACAAATCACAGTCTGATTGAAAAGTTTAAAAAAAAGATTTGAAAAGCAAAAGCAGTGAAAAAAATAGCAGTGTTATGAAAATGATGTGACCAAATGAAATCCCCTCTGAGGTTTCAGTCAAGTCAAGGCTTTGCTCTTACAGGAGACAACTTTTAGAGGCATGCTGTTCTAAAAAAAACTATCAAATGCGCCATCAACCACTTCTCTTATTCACTTATTTCCTGAACAAAGTAATGAGTAAAAGAAACAGAACTCAAGTGGGAAAAGTACAAGAGGCAGGGCCATGAATTTGTGAACCAGAGGGCGTTCAGGTTATACACGTCACAAGTTTCAAAACTTATATTAGATATCAGTTTTCCATGTTTATATTCACTCAACTTCTATTTAACGACATTCAACACATGATAAATGACAGTATTCTACAGCTCGGTTTAAACATGTCTGAATTCTGCAAATACCGTACTGCAGATTGAAGCTTTACATATGTTACGTGATCTACTAACTCTATTAACATTAAATACATTTTATAGTGTATCTACAGTGAGTATATAAAAGCAAACAGAGAGGTATACCTCTGTAATATAATTTTGAGTGTTTTAAGAGTTTAAATATACTGTAGAGACATAAACCTACAGCTAAGTGGAAACTCTTACCTCTACATTACATCCTTTAGTGACCCCAGTATAATCGGAACTGCTGAGGAGATTAAATGGCGTCCTGGAGACTTCAATCTCCCGAAGACAGCCAGCATACCGCTTCAGAGTGACCTCTGGCCTATAAAGAAATTGCAGTAGTTTTAGTATGTACAATTGGAAAAAAAGACAAATCTTACTCCATGGATTTTCCTGTCTTTCAGCAGTGTAATATGATTTTTTTTAAAAAGCTGAATTACTGCAGCAGTGAAGCTATTGCATCATGTATCCAGAAGCAGAGCGACGTCTGGACGACAACAAGAATAATCTGAATATGCTGTTTGTCCATTTTGTCCATCTTTATAAAGTGTGATTTATTACATGAATCATTTTTTTGTATTGTCCAGTTTGCAGAATTATACAAGAGGAAAGGAGAAAAAAATACTCCGCCCTCGGATAATCTTGGGCTGTGATCACACTGAATATGTTAGCAGCAGTGTAATGCACCTTTGTAGTTGTTTTCAATGAATTAAGGCTTTATTTTTGTAGCTCAGCAAAAACGGTTGCTTGAAGTGCTACAAATAATTGGTAGAGACACTTAGATCCGCATCTAAAATACAATCTGAATATGATTATGGCAATGATGTCTGCAAGGCAGAGTCATAAATGTGAGAAAATCCACCTAAATGTTGCTGAACAGACAAACGTCAAATTCAGATTAATAAAGGATTGAGAAAGTGATTTTACAGTCGGCGTGTGGAGGAGCAGGAGCCTTCAGGGGCCAGCCAGAGTACAAACAAACATACACATTCACTGTGGGCCATACAGCATCATCAGCACGACTAGCCTCATGCAGAGGGCAATATACAAAACAATGTACTATTATATCTGATTATGAGATTTATTTATTTACCTGGATTTCATGCTGTTAAGACAAAACATCATATTAAGGCATTAGCACACTTCACAAACACGGTTTCAACTAATGACTCTTTTCTACTCAACCTTCTAGCATGTGGATGGTTTAATGACAGACTAAAAGTGTGAAAATAGTTATAATTGGTTGTGAAGAGTATAATTGTACCTTGTCAACAACTAAATCTGAATAACAGTCTTATTACCAGTATACTTTTACAGCAAAATACCTTTTACATTAGTGTTAAACGTCATTGCATATTGATTAGAAAGACTTTGAATGCAAAAGAAATGACCCTATATCAAATAAACATAACAAATTATGTCCTGCTTTACAAAACACGTCTAAATGTGCACATGACTGTGTTACATCTGTGCGTGTACCTGTAGTTTCCAATGGTAGGCAGTCCTCCAAAATAGATCTTCTGGGTTTCCCTGAGGTTCAGACCAGTAGCTGAACCCTGAGATGTGGCCACTATCTTCTCCTCAGCACCGCTGTCGATGTCCACTACGGTGACCGTGGCTTTGTAAACAGTTAGAGAGGCATAAATAACAGAACAGGCAGACAGAGAAAATATACTTTTATACTGAAATCTATTATCTACAACTCGAGCATTTTGAATGCCACTTGCCAATTGTTTTCTTTAATGTGAAACCAATGTCTATTGAGCATGTAAGGTGTGTGTTGTTGTGTTTGTTTAGTTTATACTGATGTTGTTGTGTGTACCTTGTTTCTTGTTCCGTGACATAGTGAGGGATTTCCAGCGCCCGTCGTTGTGGCGGTTAGCTGATATGGCATTGCCAACTCCTGAGCCAAGGTCAAAGTTCACCTTCACCTTGCCCTTTGACAGCTCCAGGGCCATAAAGTCCTTCTACACAGAAAGTGTTGTGAGGTACTGACATTTGAATTTCATCCCATGACAATCCAATAACAGTATTATAAGTATTCAGTAGGTTCAGAAACAAGGTTTTAAAACAAATTAAATTAAAAATTATTTAAATTAAGTTTGTCTCAGAGGCTGAAAGGTGTCTCTAAATAGTGGTTAAAATTTGATAATCATCAACTTAGAAATAAAACTGGATTTCACATTACAACAGCACATTCTGGGCATTGCTCATTTCACTTTAAACATTAGACCGTGATATCACCTCTTGAGACAGTGTGTACTAAAATCTTGGCCTCTGCACATCTTGATTATTGTTTGTTGAACTTTTTGTTGCTCAAAAATGTGACTTAATAAACATATTCACATTATTATTGATTCCACACCATGAGTTATAATAATAATCATTTCACTTTGTCGCATACATACCATATCTTCAGTAGCCAAATACATGAGCATGGCTTCGGAGGAGAATGTGCGGAACTTGAAGGTCACGGTGGAAACATTCGGGTTCCACCTGGTGGGTCGGCCCACTGCGGCGTAGCCTTCGCCATCCAGCTGAACTATCCCCTCACCATCTGAACGCTGGGGGCTAAAAAAAACACACACAAGACATAGTCCATTTTACTGTTCCTTTGTTTCCCACCCAACTGTCAAAGGAGGTGTCAACATACACATTAGTTGTGTGTTGTAACACAACAGCAGGTTACAAATGTATGATTTTATAACATCCATTATTTAAAGGAAATGCATAAAAACAAAAAAATGTTACCTGACAGCACATCCTTTACAGTCTCCCTGTCTCTCTCTGTAGTTCCACAGTCCAATAGGTTTACCATCCAAGAACGTCTCCCCCATGCAACCTGTGAACGTCGTCATTCTTACGGCATCTGCTTTCTAAAAGACAGGAGGAGGAAAATAGTGAGAAAAAAGACAAAAAGAAAGACAGGTGCTTGATGTTGTGAGACGCAGACAAAGAGACAGATACCTTGACGGTGCCGAGTATTCCCCCTACATACAGGTAGGCGTTCTGGTCGACGTCCAAGATGGTGTAGGCTGTGGGCGACTTGGCACTGGCCGGGGTCGGCATCATACCAGCCATAGAGCCTTCCAGAGGATATACTGATATGGTGCCGTTCAACCCATTACTGGAGACAGAGAGAAGGAGAAAGAGAGAGCGAGGTTGATGTTATTTTGTTTGCCATTCTGTATTTCCTGGAGGACATTTACAAAGACTAAAGATGTTGGATTCCACTTGGAATCAGTTTTTATGAACTCTTGGTGCTTAAGATGAAAGATAGAATCACGTACTGGAACAAGTTTGTAGCTGTGGAACCTCTGAGCTATACAGTGGAATTAATCTCGCACCTTGGGGTTTGTTTTCAAAGCAGGAACAGCATTTCGGTGTCATGTAGGGGAACATTGTTAAGACTTATAGTCTGTGTGATCCAATTGGAAAGCACATTTGGGAAATCTCTTGGATGGTAAAGGTGCACGGTGCAGGTGGGACGTCTGCTTGGAGTGTTTTGGACCGTCTGTATACAGAACTTCTTTCACAGAGAAAAACTGGATCTGCTAGATTACACTGTATCTATGTAATGATGTTCCATAGGCTGTCAAGGCTGCAAACTCTTGATTTCCCTAGTGAAACAACATGTTTTCCAGCCCAGCATGAATGAAATGAGGTGCTGTGGTTGTTAGGTTGGTTTGTTTATGCTCTTACTATTGGTTGTTGTTGGTTAAATTAGGTTGTAGCGAGGGCAACGTGAGCACATCAGTTCTTTTATGAAATAAACATCAGTGCCACGTTTCCAACAACATGATGATACAGTAGCAAAGAATGCAACGCATTTACAAAATGTAATTGCTCAAATGTATATCAATTCTTTATGCTAAGACAATATTGTACTTTATCTCATTGTTTCTCAAGCTCAAAATACTTGGATGTCGAAGTAAAATACAAAAGAGCTGCTTAAAAATCTAAAAATAATCATTTAAAAAGTGATAATAATAATAAATGTCCAGAGAGTTTACAATGTAAAGGTTTTGCTTTTTTACTTGGGCTTTTGAATCCCCGAGTTTAGCTTTGACTTAAAAATAAATAATAGGTCTATAAATACTGTGTCTCTGGATTTTACTAATACGTTGCAGATGTTTATCACTGACATATAATAATAGGTATATATATAATAAGAATAATAAAGATAATACAAATATTAATTTGGTTTGTGTATGCTTAATGTGTGTGTCTGAATATCATGTAACTGCATGAGCTGTGCATCATGTCTTTCAAGGTGAAATGTAGGCTGTGACTGTTCTTGGTGCTGTGGCCGACATCAGCGTTGGCTTAGGAAGCGTGTTTGTACGAGGTTCTCACACGACAAAGCATGTGTGCGTGCGAGATTCTCACCGAGACGCCTCGATTCTGTGCCAGTTGCCATCATGGATGGTGTGATGGGGATATTCAACCCTCCCCACACCTGAACCCACGTCCCAAAGGAAATTCACCTTCCCTTTACGCATCTCTATGGCCAGGAAATCAACCTGAGACACACAGAAGACATATGCTGAATATACTGTGTATAAACTGTTGAAATATGACATTGTTCAGATGAGAAGATATTTTGGTAACAGTCAATGAACTGAAGAACAAAAGGAGGGAGAGAGGAGGAGAGATAGAGAAATAAAGATGCAATGAGAAAGCCAAAAAATTATATTAGTGTGCCACTGTGTGCCACTAAAGTTGGGGGTCTTGCAGGAGAGAGATTAGAATAAATTGATCAAAGCAGCAGAGGCTAGATGTCCTGAGGTCCAAAAACTTATGTGTAAAGTCAGGGAAATTGCCCTTTATATGTGACGGTGGACATCTCTAAAGTAATCATGACACCAAAAACTGAATTGGAGCAGGAGGAAAAGCTGGTGAACGTAGCTTTGTCAGCAGTGGATTTGCCCACTACCCCATAACCAAAGTTTAATTTAGTTATCTCCAGGCCTTTCAGTCTGACATTAACATGCACGACTGCAATCGGATGGCAGATAAAATAGGTAGTTGTGTAGGTTTAAATTCAGGTCAGATATGCCTCTGGACATCAGGTGTAAATGCCATGCATCTAAACTGTGCAAAGAATGAACTGGGAAGCCTTAAGTCAAATAATTTAATATCAGGCTTCTACAATAAAAAAGTAGCGTCCATAGCATTTAAACTACTTTTAGTAGAAAATTGTACAAAGCCTTGTTGTTGCTCCTGAGATGAGTCATGCAAAACCAGTGCGATGATGCAAAATGATGATGATTAATAAGTGTCCGAGAATCTACATTTATTACTTACTACACAGAACCTTATAGAGTATTTATCATGCAGGAAATAGTGAATGAGTGAACAGTGGAGCGACTTCACACCCGGCTCCGGTCTATTCTGAGGGCACAAAGTTTTCTCCATCTGTCTCTATAAGTGGATTTTCACAGGATCTTGCTGTATTTTGATTAATGGTCTTATTACTTATGCATGAGCTAAAAATATTAATAAGAGAATTTTGAGCATATGCTCTCATCTGGACGCTGTCTCTGAAGTACACACTCACACAGCATTATTATTCATATAGTATTATGCACAATTAGAGATTATTAGGGAGTCACATTTGAAGACACAAATGACACACTTATACACACACACACTTATCTTTCTAGTCTCTCCAGGGCAATGACGATTATTCATTAGCACAGATCACAGGGCAGCGTCGTCATTATTCAACTAGCATTACACCCTATTAGTGAAATGTTAGAGGTGAGCGCGCGTACACACTTACACACACACACACCCACAGCATTAATATTTTTACTGAATTCTTAACTATTAGAGAATATTATTGACACACACACACACACGTTCAAGACTTCCCAGCCAAATGAAGCAAAGCAGGGATTTCTCAGGGGAAATCAGGCAAAAGCAGACAGCAACATAAACTTGTTGTTAATTGCTGCTGCTCCTTAGGACACACACACTCACACACACAGACACACACGGATAAAAACGCACCCACACATATGCACACTTAGGGATTATACCTTAAAACAGCACTGTGCTATGGGTGTCAGTGAGTATGTGTCAAGAAGTATTAATTATTCTCACATTAGACAAATCACTGTGTGTGTGTGTGTGTGTGTGTGTGTGTGTGTGGCTGAGAGAGAAACGCAAGTAATACAGTAATGCATTATTGGATTATTACAAAATGACGAGAACAACAATTCTGATTGATACGTTCAGGTCAATACATACAAGATAAATCCCAGTTCCAGTTTTTCTGCATTGCTAAAACACCAAACCCCATTATCTGAAACACATGCTCGGTGGTCTGAACCCATTTATTGAATCGATCACTCTTTTGGCAAAACCATAAACAAGTTTCACCAAGTTAGACACAATTTGCAGATCCCACTGACTCTTTTTGCAAAACTCTAAACACATTAAAACACATTTTGCACTGTGCTGCAGGATGGTGACCACTGGTGGCAAAAGTTAAACACAAATAAAGCTCAGATGTCATTGCTTACACACAATGACTCAAAATTGATCGCACTTGTTGCTAATGATGATGAAATCAATATAAGCCAGTACCCAATAGAAGAGTTTTTCTCTGCATGGTACATGATCAAGGTTGGATCCGGCACACCAGACGGGTTTTCCAAATCACGTTGCAGTTCCATTGTATAGTAACGTGATTTTCATTTACATTTAGTGTCCTTTTGCAGTTCTTTATTTTTACTGTATAAAAAAGCTGATGTTTATTTGGTTTTTGCAACATATTTTCTGGAGCTACATACCCTGAACACAGTGTTTTCCATTGCTTGATGTAGTGTGTAATTAATGCTCTAGTAAGTAAGTATACTTACATATTTGACTGATCCCAGGTAGAAAAGCAGGTTATCAGCTGTGGTGGTTTTAACGTGAAGGACGATGGTGTTGTACCTCCCCTTCCTGATATCGGGGCGGTAACTACGGAGACAGTCTCCACCGGATGATACGGATACTTTAATCTGGAAAGAGTTAGAAAAAGAAAAAAAATGAGGAAAGAATCCACAGAAAGAATTTTGTATTAAAGTTTTTGTCTTGTATTTAAGTTAGAGGCAAAACGATAGGATAACTGTGTTAAATTTAGTCTGGTGTCTGCAGTTGACTTGTCTGTAGCGTCAAACAGATTTAATGGCTTTATATAAAAATTGGGGCGACATCTTTCTAATATTTGCTGTAAACCTTGCAGAAACTTTCAAACATCTGCAATATTACCTTGAATAAGTAGGGTATTTTATTTGTAGAATATATTTCACTTAAATTCCTATTCTTTAATATTAAAATCTAATATTTGGCAAAAGATGTAGATCTCAGATTTTAAAATGCTGTAATGGAAAAACATTTTTGAAAGAAAAGAAGAATAGACATCTGCATCTGCAGGAAGTAGAATAAATAATACACAAAAAACACAAGATATTCATTTTATAATACAATGCAATGTAATAGAAGGTAAATGAACAGATATTTATGAGCATCAGCATTTAAAAACAAAGTTAGCCGTTGTTGAGGCCATGATTATGTTCATAAACTTATTTAAAACTTTATGTAAAGTTGACCAGGCTGACAGTTGTACACGTCAGTGTGTTGACAACTTACTGAGTTCGCTTGTTTCCTGGCTTGGTTGATCAGTTCCTTGATTTGTGAGATGTTTCGCCTCAGATTGTCCTGCAGCTTTTTGATTGGCTGCAGCTTCTCCAGCAGCCTGTCAGCTTCATCCTCCAAATCCTTCACTTTAGCTCCCGCTGCGTGGACTGAGAAGGGAGAGATAAAGTCGAGTAGTGATACAGCACAGGTACAGTAGTTGTTATCGTTAACACTATACAGTGAATTATAGCTGAGAGAGCGTGAAGCGCTAGCATGTGAAGAAGAGAGAGTAAAGGATGACAAATGATGGCAGCTGAGGAGCTCAAAGGAGGAGAAGAAATATGGAGGATGAGTGAGAAAGATGGAGAAGCCTGTGAGAGCCGAAAAATTAGTGGAGCTCAGCATTCAAAAAAAGACCTTTTCAACACTATTTAAATGTTTTAAAGGCTTGAAACCAAAAAAGAAAGACATTTGGAAAGCGAGATAAAAAGAAAAAGAAAGAGCTCCATGCTTTGCAATTTGTAGAGCTGTCAATCTCGAGCAGAGCGGAACAGAGGTATTATTAGAAGCAACTGCTGTTTAAACTGCTATTAAAGATGGTCATAAAACTAATAGGTGGTGCTCCAATACTGTTGTTGAAATCAGATCATGTTGACATTGCGGATATTGATTAAGCCCAAACCATCACGTTAACATAATTCTGATGATGATACAGTGTTTACGTGGAGATTTAAACTGATTTAGATTAACAAGCAAAATACAAAATGTCTAGATGTCTCGGTTACATTACTCTCATAATTACTTGGTAATCACAACATGGTATTGGTGCACCACTTACAACAATAATAATAAGTGCTTATATTAAGGTAAGTGAAATATACATACTGATGGCTGTGGGGATTGAAAAAAGAGAGACAGGGAGAAAAACATTAGGTTGTGATTGAATTGACCAATTTATGTGTTATGAGTTTCAAGTTTTTGTTATTACTTTGTTGATGAAGCTATAATGTTTAGGACGTCAAACACATCATTAAGTGAGTAAAGGAAAAACAGGAAATCAACAAACCAATTTGGTTAAACAAAGTAGTAAAACAAGTTCAATATAAACATTTTTCAGAGTGCAGAAATAGTTCAGTTTTTCCTGATTAAATACAAGTTTAATTATACAAAATACAAGACCTTCTACAAGACTATTACTAGACCATGTTACTATCTAACTGGCCAATAGTAAGGTGAACTTTACTGTTTTTCTCAGGGTCCTGGATCATCTGATTGGCTGCATTGACCGTGTCCTCCAGCTCGCTGTAGTTCGTCTGCAGGCCATGGAGTTGCAGGTTCAAATTCCCAAGGCGCTCCAGGACATCTATGGCCGTGGCGTTAGCATCTGCTGCTACAGCCTTTGTCGCTGCTAGCTTATCTGCAGTGTCTGTCAAATAACGTAAAAAAAGCAAAACACGACAGACACACAAATATAGAAATGACATACATTAATCAGTGGTAATAATAAGTATGAAAAGGCTAGACCAATAAGATGGGTTTTGTGATGTATCATGCTGCTAATGATATACAGTATATTGTCTAGTTAAAATGATTTATTTTTTTATATTCTATATTCATGTTGGATTTGCTCAGTGTGACACCAGTTTGGTATGAGACACCTTTAATCTGAGCTGATTCTAATGACAAGTATGCATGAATACACTTTATTGTTGTTTTTACTCCTGAAACACAACCGACATCAGGACCGTGTAGGATAGATAGTGCATAGAGGTCACTTCATCTCAGTATTTTACTGTTATTTATAGCAGATCAGTCCTTCAGAAGTTAATTTAGTCTCTAGCAATCTGGCCGCTGCTGTTACGGTATTTTGAATTTACTCACAGGGATTTGAATTAGAATTTTACATGTTGTATTAAACCTCTAGGTCATCCATTTACAATTTGCAGCAGATACATTTTTCTGCGTGTTGACCCAAACGCAACCATGTATATCCACCGTGGCTCAATAAACTCGCTATCACTGCAATGCACTGCTGTCTGTCTGCGTGTGTTTCTGTGAGTACTGACATGTGTCAAGTTGAGTTTACCAGAGCAACTGACCTCTATCAGCACAGTGATATTGATCCATTCTCTCTTTATCTGTCTCCCACGCACGCACACACACACACACGCACACACACACCACTGTGTATTTGTGCAGTCATACCATTGGGGATAGAGTTGAGCGTTGCCATGGTTCCGTTGACAGCTTTCAGCAGGTCTTTGGTTTTGTCTCTCGCTGCTTTAACTCTGCCCTTCAGCCCGGCCACACTATCTGCATTTTCTATACACGCGCACACACACACACGATGATGATGATGGTGAGGATGATGATGGCTTGATTTGAAGCCAAGGCCGCTTGCTAATAACAACACCTCCCTAATGGGCAAGAGTAACTGACAGCAAGTCAAAGAGAGGCAGATGAAGAGGGACATCGATAGCAGGTAAGCTATTTCAAATGAATATATACATATATATATATATTTTTTTATATAACTATTGTAATATATAATGTAATATATTGTACACACACACACACACACACACACACACACACACTCATGGTTACCTTTAACATCATTTTGAAGTTGTTGAGCTTGGTTTAGCAGTTTGTGACTCTTCTGAAGGGCACTTTGAGCTGCTTCCTTTACTGGGACCTCTGGACCTAAAGCCTGCACATAAATAATTTAGATCCCACACATGAAATTTGTTTCATGACACAAAAAAAAAGGTGCAGTAATCTGCATGCTAACTTTCTGTAAGATCAAAGCAACACTACTTTGCATTGCTAAATGATAATGTAAGAAAGGCATTCAGCAGACTTAACTCCTCCTTACATTATTTCAACCTCATCTGTTTTTGTTTCTTTCACTGTCTTTTGTAATCCTTTCTCATTCTGCACTGAACCTCTTTCTTGCTTAAGGAAAAGAAATCAGAAAGAAAGAAAGAAAAAAAGTCACACAGGTGGAAAAAATGCAGACGAGGGGAATGAGTCGAAAAATGTTGGCAGGAAAAAATGGTAAATAAATGAATTGGCACACGGGACAAAAAAGGAAAAAGGAAAAGAAACTATGACAAAATAAAGAGTAAAAGAAAATCAAAGACGAAGAATGTAACCAAGACAAAAGCAAACAAATGGAGAATGAACTAAAAAGGAATGTGGAAAAAGTGTGAAACAAGGACAAGAACAGGGGGGAAAGGGGGGGGGATAAATTAAGAAATAAAAGAAGGAAAAGGGTAAAGGAAAATGAGATTTCAGGTGTGTGTGGTCATGATAATGAAAGAGGGGGAAAATGAAGGAAGAAGGGGGACAGAGAAGTGCTTTGATCTCTCAGCCATTACTAATGGAGAGCCCAAGCTTACATTACTGTTACTGCATGCAAGACACACACAAACACACACACACCACCTCTTGTGCTGAAAGTACACTCTCATAGTCTGGATTGCTAGAATGTTTGTGCTTGGTATTTACAGTATGTATGCATTACTTGAATGAGGGGTGGATTACATGTAGCACAAATACACCTATACAGTTCAGCTTCAGGCTGAGAATATTTGCTGTTCAGGAGACAGTATTGAGAAAAAAACCCCAGCAAAAGGATTGTTTTTCTCATAATGAATTATACAAAATGAAAATAGGGGGATGCTTCATTAAACCCCGGAGGAAGCAGCTATTCTGAACAGAAGAAAGAAATTGCTATTTTTATCGTAGCCAATAGGTGTGTGCATGTGTTTCTGTGCGCTGGTGTCCACTTACCAGTTCCAGTGCCTCACTTGCCCTCTGTTTGGCTGCCTTTGCCTCCTTCTCCGCTGCATCGACATTTGCTTTAATGTTGCTATAGGCCTTGAAGGCAGCCGTTGCATTGAAGGACAGATTTTTAGCTTCAGCCAAAATGCTGTGAGGAGAGAGAGAACAAAAGAGGGAAACTGTGTTCGTCTTGTTATTTCACTTTTGATATGCTATACACACCTTTTTTTATGCAATGAAAACCCAAATACAGAACATTTACCATCATTACCTCATACAGTATATGTTAATGAACTTAGTGATTGTCAAGTCGGTTTGTACTTTTCTTAAATTTCTGCAGTGAAACCACAAATACAGTGCAGAGGTTCTGCTTCTGAGGTGCCTTTTGTTCATTGTTTCATTTTTGTCTTTAAAATGTTATTACTTTTCTTATTAAATCAGCCAATAAGACACCCATTTATCTACTAGTTTCAACCCCATTTCATCTAGATCCTATACGCTGTTCGTAGGTATGAACATAAACAATGTATTTACCCATCCAATATGGCGGCAGAGTCATTCAGCTGGTTGGCGTGTTCCTCTGCATCGTGCACGTGATTAGCCAGGCTGCCGTCACTTAAACCATTGGTGAGGTGACCAACTTTATCTTCCAGCTGGTTATGAAGAGGACCCAGATCTCTTTCCATCTCCTCCAAGTCCTACAGACAGAAATACAGGAGATGCTTGGAGATGAGGAGTTGAGATGAAAAAAAAAATGGACTGCATGCCAATAAAATTATTTGAATTGAACAAAGCAAAGAGACAAAGTCAAAACACAGTGAGATATTCTCCAACTCCTACAGACTCCTCTTTCCTGATGCCGAAAGACACAAAGGTGACCTCAGGCAGAATAGTCAACAGCAGAGCAATGTTTTAAAGACCTACAGCGATTCTAGAGGTTTCTACTAGGTTGACTCTGGTACCTCTTTCTCCTTGATGATGTTGTCAGAAAGCTGGTTTGCTTCATCCAGCAGACGCTCTCCTTCTCCAAGGACATCCTGTGCTTCCTGTTTCACTCCGCTCACTGCAGTGCGCTTCCTCTGCAAACGACAAATCAGGATCAACAGCTGCACAAGGTTCTGACACGCCAACGTATGAACCATCATTTTCATCACAGAATAATCTGCTGATCGACTCATTGTTTGGTCCATAAAAAGCCACATAATAGTCCTAAAGCTCACGGTGATGTCATCCAATCGCTTGCTTTGTTTTTGTGACCAACAATCCAAAAACCTAAAGATCTCCAATGAATTATCACACAAGACAATGAAAAGGAAATCAAAACACTCCAGAAAGGCAAATTGTTGCTTGAAAAATACAACTATTAATGGATATTAATGGAATAGCTGCAGAATATTTCTAATCGAATATGACTAATCGATTAATTGTTTCAGCTCAAGTGAACATACAACCACAGTGAGTGCAATAACATTTCTGGGACGATGTGGTGGACTGGTTACTTCTCATGCAAGCTCTCATGAATAAAGCTTTTCTTCTGTTTTTGCAACTGAAACAATTTCTGTGTGGTCATACCAATCTTGTTTTTAGCCCAAAAATACATTATTTATATATATATACACTACCGTTCAAAAGTTTGGGGTCACCCAAACAATTTTGTGTTTTCCATGAAAAGTCACACTTATTCACCACCATACGTTGTGAAATGAATAGAAAATAGAG
>JAVQJL010009561.1:0-26519 GCA_036024295.1 Nannoperca obscura | reverse complement strand
TGGCTCTCCGTGACTCTGTTTATCTGATTCTTCATTGTCCCGCCATCTCTCCCGCAGGCTTTCTCTCTGGAATGTGATGCCGTCTCGTGTTGTTGTACCTGCACCTCTGCACACATCTGTACACCAGATGTTTAAGCAGTTAGCGACTGAACCAGTGAGACCACTGAACCTCTCAGGTGTGTTATTTGTTGACTCAGTAGTGGTTAGAGGGCGACTGGTAGCAATATGATTGATTCAGCCTCATCTTAAAGTGATACTTGCGGTAACCCGGAGTTCCATTAAATGTTTTTTTTTCTTGCACTCTGCAGTGATCCCATGTCAGAAATTGTGGCTCATATTGTGTTGCCATTTTTTGGAAACTCTTTTTTTTTTTTTTTTTTTTCTTGTCAATTCTGTTTCTATAGTTGGCACGCTTTTCTGATTCAGTTTAGCTATTACTGATTGCTGCTAGCTTGCTAAATTATGATTATGAGACAATGGGGCCCTGGACACAGACATGTAAAAGGACGCACCACCTCTCCTACATAGGAGCAAGACACAAAGACTTTGTGGTCATTTTGTGTCCCTTTTGTAGTTGTAATGCAGCTGTTTGTAGTTTGCATTTCTTTGTAGTCATCTTGCAACTGTTTGTGGTTTTCTTGTCTGCCATTTTGTGTATTTTGTAGTGTTTTTGTGTGTCTTTGTGGTTGATTTGTGTCTTTTTGTGATCATTGTGTGTCTCTTTGCTGTTGGTATGTGTCTCTTTGACTGACATTTTGCAGATGAAACTTTAAATTTGTAAGAGGAAGTGTGTGTACTTTAAATGATGCTTTTACAGTCACCAGCCACTTTATTAGGTACACCTGTTCAACTGCTACTTAGCGCAAATTTCTAATCAGCCAATCACATGGCAGCAACTCAATGCATTTAGGCGTATAGACATGGTCAAGACAATCTGCTGAAGTTCAAACCGAGCATCAGAATGGGGAAGAAAGGTGATTTAAGTGACTGAACGTGGCGTGGTTGTTGGGGCCGGACAGGCTGGTCAGATCATTTCAGAAACTGCAATTTTCACGCTCAACCATCTCTAGGGTTTACAGAGAAAGAGAAAGAAAAAGAGAAAATATCCAGTGAGCGGCAGTTCTGTGGGTGAAAAAGCCTTGTTGATGCCAGAGGTGAGAAGAAAAGAGCAAGACAACAGTAACTCAAATAACCACTTGCTACAACCGAGGTATGCAGAAGAGCATCTCTGAACAAGTGGAACTTAAAGCAGACGGGCAAAAGCAGCAGAAGAACACACTCCTGTCCGCTAACAACAGGAAACTGAGGCTACAATTCACACGGGTTCACCAAAATTGTACAAAAGAAGGTTGGAAAACGTTTCCTGGTCTGATAAGTCTTGTTCCTGCTTCAATATTTGGATTGTAGCATCAGAATTTGGCATAAACAACATAAAAACATGGATCCAGGCTGCCTTGTATCAACAGTTCAGGCTCTCAATCCAACAGAGCACCTTTGAGATGTGGTAGAACGGGAGATTTGCTTCATGGATGTGCAGCCGACAATTCTGCAGCAACTGCGTGATGCCATCATGTCAATATGGACCGAAATCTCTGAGGAATGTTTCCAGCACCTTGTTGAATCTGTGCCACAAAGAATTAAGATAGTTCTGAAGGCAACAGGGGATCCAACCCGTTACTAACAAGGTGTACTTAATAAAGTGGTGAGTGTATATCAGTTATAGTAACAAAAATGTATTAACCCAGAGTGCTGAAGTCAAAGGATTGTTAGTTTGTTATATTTTAGTGAGTGAAAAGGAGAGCACTGAGTAAACAAGCAAATGTTCTGGTTGCTTGACAAAGCCATTCTTAAGAGACAAGGCAACCTTTTGGCTCCAGTATTCAGCTGCCCAGCGACCATCCGGATGGATACCAAAGGTCTCTGTCTGTCTTCTGGACTGCTTCCCTCAGTGGGTTTGCCACTCTGCCTCGCTGTTCAACAGTGAACAGAGACAACACTGCCTTGTGCATTCCCAGGTGAACGTCTTAATATATTAGATTAACTTAAAACCTGGTTCAAGAACTCGGTTTTGTGTAACAGGATTCACATGATGAGCTTTTGTCCCAGCAGCAGTTGTAACTCTGCCACTTGTTTGTGTGAAAGGCTCTTACTTGTCTGACAATGGGAGGTCAAGCATGCTGGGGTTTTTTTCTTTTCACACATACAGGAGCAAACAGTTACTGGTTCAGTTCCAGGACAGGAGCCAACACAAACTCAGAACAAGTATTTCAAGTATGTCCTTCCACAAAGTGAGCCTCATTCTTTATGTCGTTTGAGCGAGGAAAACAGAACACTACGTCTTACTGACCCCAAAAAGCAAAAAGCTTTGAGACAGCTGCTCACAGTAACTGATGGATAAACGTTTCCTTTTGAAAAACGTGATGCTGGCAGAAGCAGACTTTGGACGGGTAATTCTGATTCAGCCCTCGAGGCCTTCCATCTAGATTTGTGGGTTGAATGGAGTCGTTTTATGATTTACTCGACTGGCAAGATGCTTGTTTATGGCAGAGATTTGTGAGCAGCGTTGAGTGAGAAGCTTTTGGCAGAAAGCGCCATCGCTATTTTTGGATGTCAAGTCTCTATTGGGTATTAGGGAAGAGGCTTTGTTTGTAATGAACCTCCATTATGTGGTGAAAAGTGCAAATGAAACATTGCGGCAGCATTTCTTGTCTTAGGTTGTCTTTTTCAATTTTAGCATCAGTTTTGTTTTCCAGATAATCTTATATGTAGAAGCTATAAAATATAATAAATGTAATTCCATGCAAAGTGAATTTCATGCAAACCTTGATATTTATGACGGCAGCAAAAAGGGAAATCCACGGAACATTGCATTTATCCCTCGCCTGTTATTTATTCCATCACTTTGCTTCTGGCTCTATATCCTCTGGCTCCCTCTGTGTTGTACCAGTAGCTGTTGAGCTTGCGACATAAAACACACAGGGTTTAGGTTTCTCCCTCTCTGTTTCTGTCCATACATTATTAATGTTACTTATCCTGTCTCATTTTCCCTTCTCTTTGCAAATTAATTGGTTGCTAATTGTGTCTGAGAGCTAATTTTAAAGTAGTTCTCACTTTCAGAATGTCTGAAGGTGCAAGTTAACTTAGGATCAGTCTTTTAAACTTTTTATATTTTCTAAATGTTCCATAAAACTGTCTGAATGCATATTTTAAAAGGCTCTATATATTGTGAAATCTTTTAGTGAAGAGTCTCATATGATCTATGTATATTTTACAGTCACAGGAAAATAAAGCTGCTTTATTTATTTATTTTTTACCTTTTCAAGGATTCAGCTTTAGACACCCGAAATGAGGTGCAGTGGCTCCCCCTGATGGTACCTGGTGTAATCTGATCTAGGAGACATCTGTGCTTATCTACTGCTGACTTGCTAGAAATGCAACCATTGACTCTGCACCTCAAGAAAACACATGGCTGATACTGCAAGGTCAGAGAGAAGAAAACATCTAAGCCTGAATATGTTTTGTTGACGCACCTCAGCAGCAGTTAAATCCCTGTTTCTTCATCATCAGGTGGGCGCGTGAGTTTTAACGTCCCCAGAATTACATCGCATGGAGGTCAAAGGACATCTGATCACATCCATGGGTTTGGGGGCTCCTGGTGAGTAATGATGACTTCTCACAGTGTAAGGATGGACACTTGTCATGTCTGGACAAGCCTGAAATGGCCTGGCAAATCTGTCACCTTGTGTGTGTTTTTTCCCTCCTGACACTTCAACAGAAGGAAAACAAAAGTGTTTTTTCTCAAGGGAACAGCCAGCAGAAATAGCAGCTGTATGTGTGAAGGCCTTTTGTTCACACACTGCCACCGCAGCTGTCAGATAATCTTATCAGAGCACAGAGGAACTGCAAGCAGACATCATACTGTTAGAAACAGACACTTTAAAAAGCAACCACTGTAACATTAGAAACTGACGCATTTTTTATTTTGTCTAACATTTTTCTTATGGTCAGCAAATCCCACGAAAACAAACAACAATGTATTAGTCCATCTCTCAAAACATTCCCCTACCCTGTCTGTGGCTCTCAGCCCCAAGCTAACTGGTTCATACTGAAGAAAACAATCTGTAGTTTCATTTTTTAGTAAAGTAATTTCCTAAAACAGTTGGGAATTGTAGTTTTTAGTAAACTTTACACAATCTAGAAAGTAGTGCTAGGGGAATGTTTTTAACTGCAGATCAATACCCTTTTTGTGTATTTACACAGCAGAATGTGAGATTGACTCAGAGTGAACTACAGTTTCCATGTAGGAGTTAATGAAGGAACATGTCACCCAGTGCAACAGTGTGGCTCATTGTTGTGTTTTTAATAGTTTTGGGACTGGAAGATATACAGTACCAGTCAAAAGTTTGGACATACTTGAATGGGAAAGTGTGTCCAAACTTTTGACTGGTACTGTGCATATCAGGCATTTTGGATACACAGACAATACTTGCTAGTAGGATCAAATCATTGTTACTTTTGGAGGTGGTGGTGGGACAATAAGGAAATACAGAATATTGCAAGCCTTTAATTTTAATTTAGTCTTTCTGAAGATGCATTAAATGTGCTGTGCTGTGCAGATGGCTGCCCGGACAGCAAGCTGCAGGCTGAGAGGGTTGCAGCTCTACAAGAGAGGAAGCAGGTCCTGGAGGCTCTCCTCAACAGCAGAGTGGGAGAGCTCAAACAAGTCTGTTTGCAGGAAGCAGTGAGTAGCATTCACTTCACTTTTGAAACATATGTGGCTCAGGGTACAACATTATCACTCCATACACCTCTAGTGTACAGGGGACAACTGCACTTTGTCAATCTGTCCAGTAACTGTTTTTTTACTAAAGATACTAAAGCATATTTCAGATTATATTTGTTATGTTAATGTTTGAGCCTCTGAGTTTAGATGTAACTTGTTGAGAATCAGTTATATTTTTTCTCATATAAATGGGCTGTATGTGAATATCTTGTTGATTGCTCCAGAGAACTTGTCAGCACATCCTAATGAAAGCACAGCTGCCTCGGCTTTTCATTACCAGCTGTTTAAAACATCTCTATTTTTTCAGCTGGATGAAAAGTGCCTCACTCTCTCTGCGTAATCTATTCCTGGATTCAGGAATTAACTATTCTGTTTTCAGTGTAGCTAACTTAGAGGTTTGAAGTATCTGCGAAGTTATTCTGCTTCTGCTTTAGAGGTAAATTATGAGTGAACCATTATTTATGGTATATCTATTTTAGGGCAGCCAACTATTTAAAGGGTGTTTTTTTTTTTGTTTTTTTTTTAAAGACTTGGAGTAATCTGTTAAGTGGTATCATTTAATGTAACACTTTGGAGCTCACAGGCCGGTGAGAAGATGTATTTTAGTTAGTGGGGGCTAATGAATGTCCTCTGCAGGAGCTGACTGGGAAGTTGCCACGTGCTTTCCCCCTGGAGACCGGAGAGAAACCCCCACTGGTGCAGCGCAGAGTTGGCCTGGGGCCCAACACCAAGGCAGAGGTAAGTCAACACCTTGCATATCAATTGTGTTTACGCAGCAGCTGTGTGTACTTGGGGTCTAACACGGCTGGATGTCCCCAGCTGCAGGATGAGGCTGCCCAAAGAAAGCAGATGAAAGACATCTTCACCGGCGCTCTGTACAGACACTCAGAATCAGGTCGAAATGTCCCAAATTGCAAGAGGACAGTTCATCGGGGGTGTCACACAGGTATAATTACAAAACACCTAAAACCACACCTACTTAAAAAAACAAAAAAAACATACCTAGTATATAGGGCAATTAAGTCCCGCCCACACCAGAGGGGAAAACAATTAATTGCTCTCCATTGAGTTTGTATTGTGTGAAGGTGCCTCCTTGTCTCTTTGGTCTGCTAGCAAACAGAAATATGCCTAAAAGCTGCTGTGTAGGTGGGACGCACTGCCAACGGGGTAAAGAACCCAGAACTAAGTTTTCATCAGCTGACAAACTCAAAAACTGAGTCTTTAAGAAGACCAAAGTGGATACAGACGTGAGGCATCAGCAGGAAGAATGGGAAAACTGTGGGATTCTGACACTCAATATGTCTACATATGTGTGCTGCAAACATTTTGTCAGTTTGGTCAGTCAAATATCCAAATGTCAGTTTTGGGCTAACTATATTGCTGTAGGTCAAGCTAAAGCATTTTGACAGTATGCAGCTTGTGTTAGGGGAGTGTGGCTAAATCAGAAAGCTATGCAGTTTTATGTTTGCAAGTGCGTTAGCTAACTACAGTAACTTAGCTTGAGAAGGGACACTGGGATAGACCCACAATATTGAGTTTGTTAATATACCTTTTACTCTCTTGTAGATCAGGTGTTTAAAGTAATCCTGACATGCTGAAATCTACTGGTTTTAGATAGCTACAGGCATTTTGTTAGCATTTCTTGGTTGCATATTGTGGTGCAGATTGTTTTCCCCTCCGGTGGGCGTGGTTTTCACAGTATGACTCTTCCTGTCTCTATAAGAGAATAAAAACAAAGCTGCCAGTCATTAATATGTGAAAAACACTAGTTTTGCACTTAGTATATCAAATTTAATTCTGCATCATCTGTGACCTGAATGGTTTGTTGTCTTTCAGAGGACACTGTCATGTCGGAGAGTACAAGCTCCATGTCAGATTCAACCTCCCACGACAATGGTGAGTCTACCTCTGTCTCTGGTGGATAACTTTGCCACTTCACTCCTGTTTATTCAGCTAAGAAATATAAAAAAATTGGACTTTAATTCACACTTTCATTTTCCACCGTCCAGACTGTTGTAATTCCCTCTACACGTGCCTCAGTCAAGCTGCTTTAAATCATTTACACTTGGTTCAATAGGCATGCAGCTGCTAGGCCTAATAGCTGGAACTAGCCGTTGGTCCCATATTACCCCTGTTCTTGCATCCCTTCACTGGCTTCCTGTAAAATTTAGAATAAACTACAAGATCCTGTCGGTTACACAATAAGTAGTGTGTTATGTGTAAACTTGTAGTTTATTCAGAATTTTAAGACATCGCCCCGAGTTTCTCATTTCCTCATTCCACCTCTTGACCACTACGATCCTCAAATCTCTGCCTTTTATCCTCACCTCGCTCCAACTGCAAAACAAAACCGTTGCTGTATCTCTGGAATCATCTTGCCCAAACGATCAGATTTGCTGAATCTTGAGGCTGTTTTAAGCAGCTTCTAAAAACCCATTTTATCCACCCATTTTAAGTCTTTTTATTAATTTCCTTCCCTGTTTCCCCCCCCATTGGTCTAGCTTTGTTTATGCTCTGTTTTATATTGTAATAAATGTTTCTTTTACCTGTTTATTTATTTGTATTTTGTAAGTGTGTGAAACACTTTGTAACTGTGCGTTTTTAAAAGGTGCTATAAATAAAGCTTTACTAACTTACTGTATATCCATATTTATAATGAGCTTAACTAATGCAGGCAGGCAGTAGATGTATTTCAGCTCAATGTATTTGCAGCATTTTTCACATTCGAAATGGATCATTCACACTTAGTGGGTGGGAGACTCATTTGCACTTCACTTAATACAAATATGCATTCACATTTCAGTTATGAACCCAAAAATAGCACATCTCGCTTGTGCTTTTAATGAAAGTGATGTTTTTTTTTTTTTGGTCATCTGTGAGTGGTCTTCATTGAAAGAACATTAATTTGTTTATTTTCTCCCAAAAGAGTCTTCTCCCAGTGTGGCCGCTGACCAGCGCTCTCTGTCTCAGCCCCGCCTCACTGTGGGCAGCCCTGACCACAGGATCAGCAGGAAGTTGTCTCCAGTTGAGATTTACTACGAGATGAGGACACGCCGCAACTCTGTCACAAGCTCTGTTAGGTACTTAGACGCTGCAGGTTGTGCAGTCTGCTTGATGTGTGTTTGTGTGTGCACATATAATCAGGATTGTTTTCATGTATGCGTGATGAATTTTAAAGATATCAATGTCATCTTGTGTTACTTTTTACAGCCCAACTCACTCTTTACCAAGAAGTGCATCTAACATCGAAGGCAGAAGCGTTCCAGCTACTCCCCTCTTGGCTCGAACCGCTCCCATCAGTGTTCACGTCAGGTAATGTGTGATACAGTGCTGCTTCTGTCTGATGCAGAACAGCTACAGCTCCCTCCCACTGTGATAACTGTGTGGTTGGAAATGGCTTAATGACATAGTTCATTGCAGACACAGTCAGAGGCAGGGTTGTAACAACAATTAGTGTCATGTTTAGCTACCACCAAGGGCGTGAGCTCATCGTTTTGGTCTTTAAGTGTAAAAATTGTGTCTCTTCTTAAGGGATTTTCTGTGAAATGCTGTTACATGGTTTTGATTAAAATTACTTTCCCTTGCTTTTCTGTGTCCATAGTTGCTCGGAATCCTCTCCTAATGTGAGCTGTGCTAATCTCTGCCTTAGGTCGGATGGTGGTAATGGGTTGAAGCAGTGGTCTGGCAGCCTGGACGTGCCCTATATGATTCCACTGGCCCAAGAGGGCTCTGCTTCTGACCGCCGAGGCTGCCCTTACAGCTCCCGGGCCAGGCGCAGCAACAGCTCAGAGGCCCTGCTGGATAGATCGAGCCTCCCTGATGATCCTGCTCCCAGAAACGGCATGCCTCCCAGAGGAGGGCCCTACAAGAGCTCAGAGACGCTTACTGATGGCAAGCTGCGACACATTCACCTGGGCAGCCCTGAGAGACACGTTGATGGCTCTGTGGAACAGGCCAAAATGCGTCTGTCCATGGGCAGCAGAGGGGCTGGTGGAGGCTACAATGAGCTATTGATGGACTATATCTGGGGGAAACAGCAGAGGATGCAAGTGCAGCACCACCTGTACCAGTCCACAGGCAGGATCTGGCAGGACATGTCCTCTCCTCGCTCCTCCACTGCAGCGGTGCCTCCCCATGCCAACGGCTTTTCCCATTCCCAGGTGCATCTCCCTAGCGCTGCACCTCCTTACAGCCCCATGGTTCTCCGAGGGTCCCAGGCTGAGCTGCGCAGGGTCAAAGTCACAAGAACCAAATCTTGTGGACCCTTTATTCCTTTGCAGCAACATCCCCAGGATGCAATCCTGCTGTCAGCGTACGAGTCTCCCCTCCCTGCCTCTGGCACTACCACATCCTCCATCCCCAACCTGCACCCCTACCAGACCGAACTATCTGGCCCCTCCTTCAGCCGCAGACCTCCACAGTTCTCTCTCCCGACCCCAGAGGACTCAACGCGAAGCTTGCATAAAGCCCTGGCTCTAGAGGGACTGAGGGACTGGTACCTGAGGAATGCCCTTGGCTATCCTCCCGCTGCCTCAAAGGGCCACGAGGCCGGGATCTCTCGCCTCTCACACCCCCACTCGCTGGTGCACCAGGCCCAGTCTGTTCAAGGTGAACCAGACAACCTCCACAGGTCTCAGATACCCCAGTCAGCCAGCTTCCATGGCCACCCGCTGCATGGAAGGTCAGTATTTTAGTTTTTATCTGTATATGCTTTGTTACGTGTCTATTGGTGGGAATCCCCATCAGTGTTGTGAGCTAGTATTCATACACTGTGTCCAATTACATTTGTACTATCACTATCAAGAGATATTATTGTATCTGGGCATTTTGTATGTTTTACATGGTAGGTAAAAATTATTTTTTTTAAACTACAATTCCCAACATGCATGTTTGCAAATACAGTCAGTCACTCAAAATTTACCACTGAGAATCACTTAAATATCTTTCTCACTAGAAGTTGGCAGCAAGTCTTCCAGCACAGCCAAGTATCGTGTTATTGCTCTCACTCTATTCCCAACCAATCCATCTATCATCCCGTGACTTTTACAATGGTGGTTGTGTGTGCTTGTTTTTTGCGCGCTCAGCATTATCTGCTGCTGTTTGCCTCAAGCCAAATTCCAGGCACTCGGATGCCTCCTGATTAAAAACACTCGAGTTTTCTCACTCACTGGCTTCCTTGTATTGCTTAAAATGAGAGACCGCAGTCAGAGCTCCGTTAGATTCTGACCATGATTCACACTGTTCGTTCCATGAAGATGTATTCTCACAGTGGTTTTACCCCCCACTTCCTGCCTCTTGTTTGTGGAGTGCTGTATTGATTTTGTCTTGCCTCCCCTACAGGTCGATGGAGTTCTCTCTCTATCAGGACACTCCTCATCCACAGATGCAAGAGGCGACCCCAAAGGAACCCAGTGCAGACCCAGGCACCCTAGTCTGAAGCAGCAGAACACACACACACACGTGCACACCATTGACTGTATATAAAGATGGACGACACGTCTCTACTTCCTCCAACTTTACAAAAACGATGCCAAAATACCCTGGATACGAGTGACGCCATCTTGCCCTAGTGACGTCATTTAGAGTCAGAGTCTGTGCAGTAGTAATGGTGATGGAGTTCTGAGCCAATCACAGCATACTTACAGTTGTCAATCATGACGTCACACCCCCTTTTTCTAGCATCAAATAACAAACTGACCGAACTTGGTGGGAATGCAGTAGGGTGGGGATTATGGACCCTACTGCAGCCAGCCACCAGGGGGCGATCGAGATGTTTTGGCTTCACTTTTGGGGAGCTGTCATGTCGTCCATCTTTTTATTCAGTCTGTTACGAACACACACACATTACATTTTATGAGCAAAAACACCGTAGCCTCACACACACATTCACTAAGACTCACACAGTCACACAGACAAGTTGATACAATGTGACCTCAACAGCAAAGCAAAACACGGCAACCTCAGCAGAAAGAGACTGGAATAAATGACAAACTGTAGCTGTACAGTGTGAAAAAGCCTTGGCAAGTTCCCTGTGTTATCGCTGATCCCACCAGTATATGAACTTCAAACCCAGTGTTCTCATGTGGATGTGCACTGAAGTTGAGATATCTAACAACAGTATGGTCATGCTGTACTTAATATATCGATATTTCTGGTCCAACATGAGCAGTAAAATCCTTCCTAATAACCCTGAAAAGTCTCCCAAGATATACTTTTTTACAGAATATATACAACTCTAAATTGCTATTTTGTATCTTCTGAGATATAAAGAACAGTTATATTAAAGAGGTAATTTATTGCTCATTAATCGTGTGATATACAAAGATGCTATATGAGCTCACATCATTTGAAAAGTATTAATACATGCTGGTGAATGTGTGTTTGTAAACTATATAAAAAAGCAGAAACATGCTTCAATCTTCATCTGCCACTAAATTTCACAGCCATTTGTATTTTTCATGTTTGATAAATGAAACGGGGCCATGAACTGTAGCGTACTTGGTGTAGCAGACGGGAGTGCCTAAATGTTTTAATATCAAAACTAAACCTTGGTTACGAAACTTTAAAGTACTTTCTAAGAATCTGAAAAGCTAGCATTAAGTCCAAGTAAGCTTTGTCTAATCAAAAAGTGAAAGCAGTTGATGTCACTAAATTAGGGTATTTGGAATGATGTCATATATTGTGTTTTTTTAAAGTTTTTTTTCTAGTTTCAGCTCAGTGCTGGCTGATAAATGTGGCTTCTTCTGTGCTGACCTTGACGGAATAATTAGACCAGTTTTAGTACAAACCTTAGGGCTGTTGTGAGACCTACTGTATGTCAGTAGCACCTGACTGACAATAATTTACTCATATCAGATCATTAGTTGTGGATTTGAGTGTCATATTGAGCACTTTATGAACATCTTAAGCCTTAATTCCCTATGACATTGTATCCAAGAGCGATGACAGGCAACATCTAATGAAGGTCTATCTGAGTACTAGTCTGTATATAGCGTGGATTGTACTGATGAGTCTGAAGCAGATATTTTATTCCTGTACTAACGATGTAATTTTTAAAACTAACCACATAATAAGTATTTAATCAAAATAACCCCTCCCCACTCATTCTACCCCCAAGTGAGCACTATTTAATTGGTTGTGAAAAAGTGAGGTTGGTGGTGTGAACAGAATAGGGCTGCTGCAGTTTTGAATGGCGGTGTGAGCAGGTCTCATACCAGTACATTTGTTAATGAGAATTTATGCTGGCAGATTTTTGTATTTGTAATGATTTCAACTTATTTCATGTGTGTGGCTTTGTGCTGTTTAAATTTTTTTTTTTACATTTTAATCTTTTTTAAATTTAAGTAGTTATGTGTCAAAATATATTTTGATATGAGTTTGCAATCAGAGTCTTGATAGAAAACTGTAAATGTAAATCTGAATGATACATTAAAATCATCTTAGTGTGAACAGAAGTTTTTTCTTCCATTTTATGTACTTGATCTTTGGCCATCTTGGGACTCATTTGAATGTAATTCTTTACGTTTGTCATAAGTGATGTTGTTTTCTACTCTGTTACAAACTGTAGCACACACCGTTGAATGTTAGCCGGCTTCTTCTGCTGTCTGGTGTGTTCACATCCTCTCAGTATCCAGCTTAATACAGCTTCTTCCAGCTGGTTAAAACCTGAAATCAAAGACCAAACTGCTGTGCACTGGGGGTTGTAAATGTATTTTTCATAAAACGTGCTATGTAAGTTGAAAATAAATGATATAAATTTTGCTCTGAAGCAAATTTATTCAAACTATTCTATTTATGAACCTATAACATTTTGTAGCTATCTACTGTAGCTCTTTCTCATCAGTATGGGAATTGGTAATGTGTGTTAAAACCATTTCATTCAGCAGTGTGATGTGTTATTATTTTATTATTATTATTATAATTTTTTGTTATTTAAGTGCAGCTTGAAATAAGATTAAATAGGCCTGTCCTATACTGTATGTATGAGATTGTGCATTCATTCTACTAAATAAAGTGTCATGTTGAAATCAACACAGAATGTGTCGGACATGTTTGTTAATTATATTAACTGTTTTTCCTTTTCTAAATAAGAAATTACTATTTCACAGTCATTTGACTTGTCATACAGAAAAAGCACTGGTGTAATTAACAATGTAATAACGATAACTGTTCTGTTTGAGTGTACCAGACAGCCAGCATTCACAGTTGCAGGGCCCTGAACTTAGTAAAACTAATGTACGGCTTGCTTATTCATTGTATTGATTATGGCTGTGTTTTTCCTGCTTTAAGTCAAAATGTCGGCTGCAGGATCCCGTTTGAGACCTTTTGCATGTGTTGAAACGAAAACGGCCTATTCTAGCAATTGTGTAATGTCAACAGACTTTATGTACTTGTAAAAATGATTAATGTCTATGTTGTCCCATAATAACAGGTGCTACAAAACTAACAGGGTCAAACAAATAATGCCCATACTATCTTTTATTTATTATTATGTCAATTGTTATTGTCAAATTATTATTATGATTTGACAATAACAATATATTACACTGTGTTATGATACAACTTTTTTGTAGCATTACCATAATTCTTTCATGGTTACCTGTAGTAGGTCACCTATTTCTAAATCCTGTAATTGGATTATAAAATAATAGATAAGAGAATGACCTCCTCTCCACCTCTGGAAATAGAACTGGTAGCTACATAGTGATAAATGTCAGAAACACAGTACAGCAGCAGAAGCAGCAGCTTGCTATTCCTGGACCTGAGTGTTTTTCAGTCACAGACTACACAGTCACAGTGAGGAGCAGAGCACGCCGGCGGACTCTGCGACAGGATCCTTTTATTTCCCACGTTGAAACTATTAACACACTGGTAAGTAGGCTCCTCCTCTGGCATTGTTGAGTATTTATCAGGGGCGAATCACTGAGTTGTTGTACTACCAGGTCTCATCGTAAAGTCCAGCAACATGTCATGCATTTAAGTAGGCCAGAATACTTGTCTAGAACAGCAAAAACCTTCAGAATTAAAGTGTGTTTGACCGTAACAACTGGCAAAGTAAAAACAAAGCTAGCTTACACGAATATTCATTTTAAGTTCAGTTATACCCAAATTATTGCACTCAAGCTGTACGTTTTCTCTCCTCACAAAAGCCAACAGTTGAGTTCCCTAAATAAGTTTAACAATTTGCATATGTAGCCCTATGTTTGAATATTTTTAGCCTGTCACGCTAAGAATACTTAAACAAGCTAACTGTTAAACTGTTTAGCGCACAGCAGTTAAGTGCATATTGTTTAATCACTGTACACTGTATTAATATGTGGCAGGATATGGCAGGCTCTCGCAGGTGTTATAAAGGAAACCAAGACTGAGAGACTTTTATTTTGAAGTACCAGCAATAATTGGCATTTATAAACATCATCAGATGACTTGATCTCTTGTAGACATCAGTACTATTACACAACGTGTACAACCACACAAAATGAAGCCCACCATCCCACTTACTGAGTACAGTGAGAGCTGCCTGACAGACCGTGTTTTTCAGATTACCGTCTTTACAAAAAGAATTGCTCTAGCCAGATATCCCTCGACAGAACATGGAAAAACTGCCAGCTGTTCATGTTTACAACTGTGGTGCCTGCCCACACTGTAGTAGTCCATGCAATATCAGGACGAGTTCTGTTGCAGCTGGGCCAGTGTCAGCAGCTATTTACGTTGACATGCCACTCATCCAGCTAAAAATAAACATACGCATTCACTTGCACCCTTGAAATGTCATCGCAAACAACCTCCTGCAATCAGTGCCTTAAAGCAAGAGACTGACAGCTAGTGACCTCTTGTTTCAGAGATGTGAGCATGGTCGAAGATCTCCTTCCATTTTTGAAAGTATGCAAATGCATTTTTGTTGTAGCTTTCTCCGTGAGTGCTGCTGTCATCGGGGCCCATCTTCAGCTGTGCTCAAACACCATCATGTCATCTTCATACGCTGCTGCAATATCAGCCCTTTATTCTGCCACCTCTTCAAATCCACCTGTCGAACCCAGCCCTCCCCCCTCCCCCGGGAGTCCTAACCCTCCTGCCCACTTCCCTACAGCTTCAAAGATACACCCTCACCCCCCTGAGCCTCTGGGATCTTATGATGAGCAACAGGAGAATCCCGCTGACTATGGCATTGGTAGGCAGCGCCCCTTCACCAAACTCCAGCACACTGGTTGAGATCTGTTCTTTGACGCCGGCGGTACATTGTGTTGCAGGTGGTTACTACCCTGTAGAGATCGGAGAGGTCTTCGCTGACTGTTACCAAGTGGTTAAAAAGTTGGGTTGGGGTCACTTCTCTACTGTGTGGCTCTGCTGGGATATGGTGTAAGTGAGGGTTTGACCTTTTGACTTTTCATGTAACATAATGTAGTGGTAATAGAATGTGCTATAAACACAAGCTAACTGCCATTATATTTATGCATGCAGGAAGAGGCGCTTTGTGGCTCTGAAGGTGGTGAGGAGCGCTCAAACATTCACAGAGACGGCACTGGATGAGATCAAACTTCTGAAATGTGTCAGTGGGACCACATTGCTTTTGTTTAAAAGATGCTTACTCAGTAGTTTTTTATCTCTTTAGAGATTGTGGCTAAAGTGTTGTTAATGTTAAAAAGAAAATACGGGTTTGTTGAAGATTTACTACTAAGTGAGACTGATAATGGTGGCATAAAATGCAATTTTACACAGCATTGTGAATTACAAAATTAAAATGTCATAGCACAAGTATCATAGTAGAAACCAGTGTGTGTGGAGCTCTGGCAGCTCTCACTCTTTATTAACAGCTGCTCAGCCTGTCTGCCAAAATTTTGATATTTTATATACACACCACCAGCACCTCTCATTGTGGCATACACATAAAGAAAAAGAGTTGCCATGTTATTGCATTTTTTAGATGTTAACAAGTTATTTTATCACAGTGTGATTGTTTTTATCATGTGTATACATTTCAGTTTTTCTTGATATTGTAATATGTTACTTTATGACTATCAGGTAAGGGACACAGACCCAAAAGATCCAAAACGTGAGAGAATCGTGCACCTCATTGATGACTTCAGGATCACTGGAGTGAATGGAGAGCGTATCCTTTTCAGGGACATCATTTATAAGCCCCTGCTCTGTAGCTTGTGTTGCAGGTATGGCTTTTTTCTATCAACATTTTTTTTTGAGTGTGTGCAGATGCCACCGTGACGACATCCTTATGCCACAGTGGGAGGACATTAAGAATCAATGTGTTTTTCGTCTTCTCCAAACACCCAAGAAACTCTAACTACCCCAAGCTGTACAGGATAAACAAGGTCCTTAATTGCTCACCAGATGTGTGCATGGTTCTGGAGGTGCTGGGCCACCAGCTACTGAGGTGGATCGTCAAATCCAACTACACTGGCCTCCCCCTGCCCTGCGTTAAGAGCATCCTCAGACAGGTGCTGTGCAGCCCTTTATTCCATCTCAAATCATCCTCCCTGTCTTTCATCACTGACTGAGTTCTTTTTTGAACAGATAATCTTCTATTTTTACTCCTCGTTGACATGGGGTACAGTGACAGTAATTGTGTTTTCATTTCTTATCACAGGTTCTGCAGGGTTTAGATTACTTGCACACTAAATGCAAGATTATCCACACAGACATCAAGCCAGAAAACATCCTCCTGAGAGTGGACGAGGTTTACATTCAGAACCTGGCAGCCAACACCAAGCTGTGGCAGCTGCCAGTGTCCTCTGGTTTCACCAACTCCCCGGGTTAGTGATGCTGCATTAGCATTATCACGTGCGTGTCCCATTTATGTCTTTGTTCAATTGTAAAGGAAAAGGCATAGCAGGAATCTGCAAGTACTGGGCTGATGGAGGCGTTCTTGATTAATTACGGTGAATTATTAAGAAAAATGGCTGTTGTTGCCTTTTTCACTTATTTTGACTTATTGTGTGCATCTTTTCCTCACTGATGATTTCACCTCCTGCCAGTGAACAGAACATCTGGAGAAAAACAGGTGTGCAACCTCAAATTTATTCCTCTGATCATTAGCATTTAATTTATTTTATTAAGATTTTTAATAATAGTTTGTCATACTTGTATTATGACCTGCGCTTTTCTGCTATGACTTCCTAAGAGTTTGTCCAACTTGTTGGGGAAGCTGACCGGGGTTTTCCACACTCTTGGGCAGTGGGTAAGATGGATGTTGTGTTTTGCCTTTGCACTTAATTGCATCTTGACAACATCATCTACAGCCTGGAACTCAATACAGGACATGTGAAATTATGAAATGGCAGGGCATCAGACATGTACCAACTGACTTTGTCAGACTGCAGTCTGAGACCAGCACACTGCGTTGAGATTTTGCGTTGATCACAGTGATGCTGAAGACAGGGAGAGATTTGAATCCTTAATCAATACACTTATGGTGCAAAGTACGGGCAGGTCCAGGTTACAGAAGCTCAAAGGAAACAAACATAATGCAAGACAGCCACTAAACTGAACTGACCCTGGAACAAAGGAAATAGACCAGTATATATAAGTAGGCTGATGAGGGAATGAGATGCAGGTGAGGATGTGGGCGAGGAAGTCCAGGTGAAAGCAGAGATTGATGATTTGAGCAAAGACCAAAACATTTTATTTCTTTATTCTGGGTTAAAATAGGATCAGAGGAGATTACCAGGGTCGAAAACAATAAATACTTATACTCATATATTTTGTACTGGACAGCTCTTATATGTCAAAGTATCAATTAGTATTGTGTTATATAACAATTATAAGCCAGAGATAGAAACACTGAAATAGTCCCTGATTATATTTTGCATGGCGGCATATGCTTGTGTTGAATCTCACATTTGCTAGCTTGCTCCTGGGGTATTGTTGTGTCACTAACAGGCTCCTGTAGCTCAAAGGGATTCGTGTGTGTGTGTGTGTGTGTGTGTGTGTGTGTGTGGTGGTGGTGGTGGTGGGGGGGGGGGGGGTTACTTGTTGTAGGCTAAGAGGACACAACTGCAGATCTTGATGTCCTTCCAATAACTACTGTTGTGGTTTCAATATAGCTTGTTGTTAGCAACTTACTGTTTTACAGCATGCAGGGTAACATCTTCACAATTTATTATTGAGACACTGATACATGGATTCCATGTAAAACTCAATAGGCGTATGGTAACTACAGACGGTATGCCCAAATTAAACCTATAGGGAAAAAACTATGGAAAGTTGGCGAGGGAACAAACATGCTAAGATTTTAAGATTAAATATATAAACGGTCATAGAGTTTGTAATGCTCCTTTAATGTGTGAACGTTGTATTGAATGTTTTTGGAAGCTACCATTAGGGGGCACCAAAGTGAGACATTTTTAATCCTACATAATGGCTTTAATTTGAATGACTTGCTCTGCCTCAAAAACAGGCACGAAGTTGTCAAATCAGTATCACTGAGCACTTTTCAGATGAATTATTTCACTCATCTCTGATTGTTTCCCACAACTGATCGCCCCCCTGCAGTCCAGCAAGGTCTCCGGGAGCCCGATCACGCGCCTGGCGAGGAAAGACAGGAGTCGACGAAGACAGGAGAGCGCGTGCGGACACAACCAAAAAGACAAACTTCACGTGTCGTTCTCTGATGCCACTGCTCCGTGTGGCACCCACGGCTCCACCCGTCACCCTAAACTCACAGGTCCCAACCTCGCGTTGAGGAGACAGACGCTTCTGTTGGAGGGCGCGCGGGACTCGACCCCACGCAGCCACAGAGAATCCATCTGCTCGTGGCCAGACCTCCACACGGATGCTCCTGTCTCCGGCTCTACATCACCGTTATTACATCGGACTGTAGACAAAGTGCCGCCTCCACCTTCGCCATCCTCTCCCCGCGGTCAGTCTCATCACTCTGTGTTTTATTTGTCTAAACTCTGGTGTCAGCAGGTTGTCCCTCTTCCTGTGGAAACCTTTGCTTGTTTTCACGAGTTACACGATATTTTACTATATAGATTACCTGGCACCATAAATACACTCAACTTTATCCTAGTCGGATCTTCAACTTTGTATGTTTTTTTAGGTATCAGTGACTCGGATGTACTTTTGGACCTATTAAAGCCCCAGAATGCTGATAAAATCCTTATCAAGATTGCTGACCTGGGTAATGCCTGCTGGGTGGTGAGTATTTAACTCTCTTAAACCTACACAGACAAAGAAGCCAAAGAGCCATTCTAAGCTCATTCTTTCAGTCAGTATCACGTGTTATACATCATGTGGTTCAGGGGAACCTGCCCTTTCTTTCTGGCGCAGTGCAAAGTCATTACCTTTGTGTGAACATACCATATCTGACATTAAAACATCGCCCAGATCAAATAATTGTTCAATAACTTCATAGTCAACCTGGGAATTTTTATTTTTTCAATGTAAAAAGTATTTAAGTGTTTTGGAACTCTACATGAAGTTTGATGAAAATACACCTTTTGTGAGTTACAGCCATTTATTGGACATTGTCCTGGGCGTTTTACAGTAGACAATGTGACTTTTTGATCAGTATCAATCAATGAAATTGTTTCATCTTCAATTTAGAAAGTGCATATACCTCCTCCATGGCTTCATAATCCATATTCCATCATTTATTTTGACAATAGAATTTTTTTAAAATGTGGATCTTTACTTACACATCAAAATACACATAGTGACAATCATACTGATTGGCCAAGAGTTAGGGGGATACCTGAGTACCGCATTAGAGTCTTGAGTTATATCTGTTTCTATTTATCACACTATTCTGAAAAATGTGAAAAATGTGAATTCTTATTCAAGGAGTCCAGGATAATAAAAAAACGTTTGCAGAACTATGAAGTAAGTTGTGATGTGTTTTATAGAGGGCAACATGTCTAGTTTATAAAGCACCAAATAATTTTTACAGAACTGAATGTGATAGGTGCTTTCTGCAGAGCACAGTATAGTAGCCATATCTACCTGCCTTCCAGTGAAAGACACAGCTGCCACATGTTTCCAGTGAGACACGGCTGCGTGGGCTGATGCTAGCAGCATGCCTCTAGGCCAGAGATGGCTATTTGGTTCATAATTTGGTAATATTTTACAACTACATTATACTTATTGAGATCATATTGCGTACTGGACCAACATAGTTTTGGCTAAGATAATCATATGCACATACTTAATAGTAAAATGTCTGTAATTTCATGAAGAAAGTTAAATAAGTTGTAGTTAATTGTACACTTTTTGCAGAGTTTTATTAATAGTCAGACATGGAGGTCATTTAAAAGTAGAAGAAAAAAAATCTCACTTCTTTTGTCGTCAGCACAAACACTTCACTGAGGACATCCAGACGTGTCAGTACCGCTCTGTGGAGGTTCTGATTGGTGCTGACTACGACACACCAGCCGACATCTGGAGCACCGCCTGCATGGTGAGCCGCGCATCTGCAAGTTTTTCATCTCTCTTGTTTCATTCCAGCATTGCCATTTATAGATGTGTCAAAACCATATTTTTTGCTCCTTTTTTGAACTTCAGGCTTTTGAGCTGGCCACAGGGGACTATCTGTTCGACCCCCAATCAGGAGCCACATTCTCCCGCGAGGAAGGTTGGTGTTGTTCACTACATCCCCTTTTGTCCTTGATTCAACAAAATGTGCGTTACTAAATACAGTATCTGCCTGTGTTTTCTCAGATCACATTGCCCATATCATTGAACTGCTGGGACCTGTTCCATGCCAGTTTGCCCTCTCAGGGAGAAATTCCAAACGATACTTCAACCGTAAAGGTAAATGTACTGGATTATTACAAATACTACTTAAGAAATCATACAGCCAAAACCAACCCATGAAATGCAGATTTTTATACATTTGGTAAGAAACGTTGATGTGTCTCAACACAGTACAGTCATATAATTTAGTTTACAGCTCAAAAAACACGTTTAAGTGCGCTGTACCTCTTTAATAATTCAAGGCAGACCCAAGTGGTGTATGAGTTGACTTCTTATCCTGTGCAGGACAACTGCGACACATCTCAAAGCTGAAGCAGTGGAGCTTGTTGGAGATCCTGCTGGATAAGTACGAGTGGCCGCGGGAGGAAGCCGTCCAGTTCAGCTCATTTCTCCTGACCATGTTGGAGCTGCAGCCACAGGAGAGAGCAACGGCTGCCCAGTGTCTGAAACACCCCTGGATCACCTTCTAGGCACGCCAGCTCTGTCTTGTTCAGAGCCCAGTGGACTAGCTCTCTGTTGAAGAGCAGGCTCGGAAGAATCGCACTTGACACGGGACTCGGACAGCTGTGGGATGTACAGTCATAGTCTGGTGCTGGCATCACGAGCGCAGCTTTCATAAATATTTATTAGCCTGAGTAAGATCCTTCTCCCGCTTGGGTTGCTCAGCCTTTTACTATTTTAACTGCAGTCAAATCTAATTCAAGCACATGACAAAAGAGAAGTTTTGTCTTCCTGGAAAGTTCTTGAATTTCAATAAACTGACACAAGATTGGTTTTATTTATTAAGACAGGTAACAGGTTTGTTTAAGTAGTGAAAAGGTAGATGTAAACCAGTCTGAGCTATTAGATGGCTTTACTCACACAGCACTCAGTCTCAGAAATGTCAACTTGAAGGATTTCCCTATTTATTACTTACTACAGAAAAAGGCATTTTATATGTTGTGTTATTAAAATCAACAAAAAACAGTCTGATAGTACTCTCACTTTAGGTACTTTTGGAGAAGAGGATGGAAATGTAATCAAAATGGAAATGAGACATTTAATACTACTGCTACTGGTTGCAACAGCTGAAGAAATCATTAAATACCAAGAAGGAATCCCTCACTCCTTTTTTAAATGTATTTTTACAATCCCTGAGTGTGTGCCTGTGAGTGTGTGTGTGTGTGTGTGTGTGAGATTGATATTTGGTCTGTTATGCGTTCCTTGCATGCTCACATTCAGCTCTGAGAGGGGGATGGAAGGAAGAGGAGGGAGGAGTTAGTCTCGTGTAAACGCAGGCATATGTCCGGCTGTTAGAAAAACTCAGATTTTCCTCCAGCAGCGAGCGGAGGTGAGAAGAGGACGGGGAGCCCCGTCTGCCTGCACATGTGAGTTGTATTTCTTATGTCTTTTCTTCTTATTTTAATGAGAGACACTTTAAGAAAGCATGAGATGTTTTATTTTAAGCCTAACAAGTATGTGTTGCTCAAGGGGGACCATTGCTCAGTCTGGTTTTAATTCCTGTTTTGGGCTGAAGAGTGTGGGCACTCAGGAACTGGGTGTGGAACAAAGATAGGATTTAGTGCCAAACTGACTGGTGATACTCCGCAGTCAAGCCATTTTCACAACAAATTCTGTATTTTCTTCAATAATGAACAAGTTTGGAATATTCTGATAGCCTTTTCTATTCCTGTTCTCCTTGCTGTTCTTTGATTTGAAAACTTTCCATGCTGTGACTTGCATAGAGATTGAATTGCTGCTAGATAGTATGCATAGCATGTAACTCGGATGTAACGTGTGTTGCTCAAGCCATGCCAAGCCTTCCTGTTTCTGAATCTGTTGGCTGTGTGTACATTACGATGAAGCCAAAGTAAAGGTTAAAGTCCCAGTGCTATGCCTTTTGTGACACCGCTCTTAACCCCCCAACCAGTTGCCATGCAACTCAAACTCTAAATCAAAAGGAATTACCTCAACCACCATTGGTCTTTCACAGTTGCATTATAAGTGCAAGGTAATGCTGTTTCCAGCAATGCTCTTCACTGCTTTCCCACAGAAGGGGCCCTTGTGTAGGATTCTGGCTGTGCTTTTCACCTCCTTTTTCCTCTATTCTTCCCACTTCATCTGTGCTCAAGATATCTAAGCAGACTAATTGCTTCTGAGAGTGGGAAAGCTGCACACAAAGCGCTGTGTTGTGTGGCTGTGCTTATTAAATGATATCCAACAGTGATATCCAAACCACGTTGAGGTGTGTGTGGGTGTGCAGCTTGGACATGGCAGCAGCAGCTGATAATGAAAACAGGAGCAGAAACAGTATTGTACACTGCATAGTAAACACCCATCTCATTAGCCCTACACAAAGGGAGAGGTAGAGTGAGTGGAGACACGAGAGCTTTCATTTGTCTCATGCAGATGTGTTGCACTGTGTGTCTGTGGTTCATTTATCACAGCCTCTCTCCCCAGTGCATGATCATATAACCATGCTGAATTGATCTCTGTCTTGGTTGCAGGATGTGGCTGACTCTTCTTTACAGTTGCACCAGTGGAGCAGCTATTCTGTATGCTCTGTACAGATGGGTGATCCCTGCGGTTGTGCAGTATCATGGAGGACTGGCTCTCATTTGGCATGATGTCATTGTGGAGTGGATGCTGGACACGCTGACCCAGTCCACACGTCCTCAGGTGTGCCTTCAATATACAGTATTCACCTCGTACAACAGCAGCTCTAACACACGTATGACCAGATTGGTGTCAGTAGTGAGTAGAGGAGACTGAGTGATGATGAGACTTAGGCTGACAGAAAACACGGCTTTGGTAAAAAAAAAAAAGAAGGAGTGGCCACACACACACACACACACACACACACACACACACACACACACACACACACACACATTGTAGGTCCCCTTTTCAATATCACTAACGTACATGGGGGTACTTGTACATGCAAGTAGTAGTTCTAACAAAGTATTTTTATGAATACTCCAATACAAATGACTATTGACTGATGAATGATGTATACCTTAACAAGACAAAGTGTTTGGTGCAATAATCATTTTTGCTTAGGAAGGTTCCTAACTGAGTGAAAGTATCTAAGTGGCAGCCATGATAAGAGCTGGTCAAATTCTCTACATGCTAAGGAAAGGTGCTTCAGTGCTTCCTTTCTTATCTCCTTTAGCATAGGGTACATTGGACCATCCTTTACAAAAGGAAAGGAGATAATGCTATCCCACAATACCCTGCAGCAGCAACATTTAAAGCAACCACGGCAGACCTACGTCAATAACATACGCCGTTGAATAATTACGTAGCCTAGTGTGAGTGCAGATTCTCTTTCATCTTTACTTGACCTCATGACGTTTTCTATTGAGGTTGAGGAGAAGTGTTTAGAAAAAGACACAGGATGTCATTTTTTGATTATTCGACAGCAGCACTATGCTAGCAGCTCTGCGAGGATGTATTTATACACAGTGTTTTGAGCGAAATGCTAACATCAGTATGCTAACATGCTCAATATGACAATGCTAGCATGTTGATGTTTTAGGGTGTTAGCATGCCAACATTTGCTAATTTGTACTAAACAGAAAGTACAGCTGTGGCTGATGGGAATGTTTTAGCAGATATGATCATAAACCAATTAGGTAATTAGGTAAATAAAAAATTTGTTCAGATGGTGGCGCTACAAGAAAAGTCAGCGGAAGTCACTAAAGTCAGTAGGCTTCATTCTCTGGGGACCATGAATGTCTGTACTAGATTTCATGGCAATCCAACAAATAGTTAGATATTTCAGCCTGGATCAATGTGGTGAACCGACCAACATTGCCATCCATAGAGCCACGCCACTAGTATGAAGTATTATCCTCAAGTAAAAACTGCTGTTTTACTGAAAATCTAAATCTGAATCTTGATCAGATCCCCTTTTATCCAAGCTTTTAGGAAAACAAGTCAGGTGGAGGTCAGGAATAGATTTAACAAGAAACATAAGACCTTTCACAAGTTTAACTAATACCACCCACAGTAGCTGCATTCTATTGTGCACGCTGGTTCGCTGGGACACTTTACTTTAACAGTCACTGTTAATGCTATTTGTTACACCTGTGCTTCTCCTGCTATTTTTATCCAGCAATAAAAATGCGATGGTGTTGGTATTCATATAGTATTAAAAAATACTGATAGTCTCTCCATAAAAAGGAGAGGCAGATAACAAATCATTTTTATGAAATACTTGACCTTTCACATATCAGAACCAGCATGTGACAGCCTGCACACACCCATACTAACAATAGTCAAGGGTACAAATGTGCAAATCTACACTTGTTTGTTTCCCAAGAAGTGTTCCTCCTTTTCTTTGTGCTAATTAATTAGTGCTGATGCGTCTTCATCTGTCCTTAAAGAAAGCAAAACAAACAAAAAGCTTTAGGCCTTGTTGTCCTTTGATCCCAACGTGTTCACAATGTGGCTCAGTAAATGAACAGATACTAACAGTAGTAAAGTTACAAACTCTAACTTTACAGTACTTTAAAGTAATTTTACTTTATATTCAGACTTACAGCCAACATATTGATGCAAACATTTTATAAGGAACCAAAATGCACAGTAAATATACAGTACCCTTTAACATTAGTGCCACACAGTGTGCCATTAAATTGTTTTCTGCTGTGTGTGTGTGTGTGTGTGTGTGTGAATCCATGGATTCATTTGGAAATGGTAGAAGCTCTTGTATAAACATTCAATTATTTCTGAGGTAAAACTGTGTAGAGTCAGGTGCCAGTTTTCCCACGATAGCTTGTGTAACAAAACTAACAGAAGAGCAAGGGAGTCAGTCATGTCTGTGAACTGACCTAAAATATCTGTGAAGACATCAGACAGCGTACGTGAAAGCACCTGTGTGAATGTGTCATGGGCGTGTAGGGGCTGGGTTGCTGTAAATTAAACCTGATATTGGACTATGTATTGAAATTCAACGAGTCGTTAAAAAAGGGTCTTGGTGGAAGACAGCCACAATCACATGTCTTGAGACAAGAGTTTGCAAGAGATGTAGTTAAAAGACACTCGGCAAACAAGCAAAGAGTCTACATCTTTGGTCAATACATCTTCAGGATATTGTTCCTCCCTGAATCCATCTAACGCTGCTCCAAAACTACTGGGCTTGTGATGTCTTGATCATCACTACAGACTACTTTGGGTCTAAAAAGAACCTTTTTTAGCTGGACAAACACCTTTTCTCCTTATGCTTCCTTTATTTAATTGATGCTTGTTTTGAACTTGTTTATGCTAAGACTTGCATCCAAAAAATACATACTCATTCCATAGTAAAAAAACAAGTGTCCAGCCTTGTTTTTACAGCCACAAATTCATTCAGTAATGCCTCTGTACCTTTATGGACACCCCCCCCCAAAAAACATTATCTATGAAACATGTAAAAATTAATGCAATGGTTAGGGTTAGCTATTAACACTATTAGTGAATCAAAAAGATAATTAGCACTTGTCCATCGTCCATTGACGCCTCTTTTACATTGAGTGCAGTGTCTGATTTTCAAAGGTGCATCAGGTGTCATATACCATCAGTGCAAGTTGAGAGGTAGCCACACATTAGAAACATAGGTGGCGACATTTTTGCCATCAACTAGTTTTCCTTAAGCAAATACATATAAAGGAAATGAGACAGAGCGTCGTTGTTAAAGGATTTTATGTAGTTGCCTAAGGAAGGCCAGTGAAAGGGAGGAAATGTTTGCTTTATATGCAGTATCATTGCTCCTTAATGCTATTCTGTTGAATCTTGAAATGGGCTCACAACCTGGCCAGTTATTTTATGTATTGTTATTAATCATCTATAAAAGCAATACTAAATGAATAATTAATTATGTGTTGTTAGTGACACCTGTTGTAAAGTGGCACTGTGATTTTTCTCTCCCTTCAGCGGCTTCTGAGTGCAGTACAGAAGAACGCCACTAGAGGAGACCCTCGCAGCGTGGTCAAAGCCATCGACCAGTTCTGCAGAAGCAAGGAGTGGGCCATGAATGTGGGGGATGAGAAAGGTATATCTCATT
>JAVQJL010009560.1:0-25357 GCA_036024295.1 Nannoperca obscura | reverse complement strand
ACACACACACACACACACACACACACACAGTCTCTCACATACTTTCAGGACAACTACACACGTCCTTCCCTCTCACTTCCTTTTCATCATCCCTCCCTCAGTCTCTCCCTTTCTGTCTATTTTGGTCCTTGCTGTCCTAGATACGGCTGCTCCCTAATGTTTTTTCTGTGTCTCCGTGTTCTTCTTCCAGATCAGAGAGAGCGAAGACGAGTGGGGTGTGCCTCACGCCTTCACACTGGTTGGACAGCAGCAGTCGGTGGTGGTGGCAGCAAGGTAAGATCAGTGGTTGTCAGCGCCACCTTGTACCTGGAGCTAAAATTAACCCAAAGTGCTTTTTTTCTTCTGGAGTGTCTGGAAAATGTTGGCGTGGTGACATTTGAAATTTGTTACGTTATCCCTCGTCAGATGTAGTTTTCACAAATAACTTTTTCACAAACTTGTAGACAAACAAAGACATATACATTATTATTGAAGGCGTAATATCCACTGAGAATGTGGCATTCCCATCCAGCTGCCTCCTTCAAAGGAGAGAAGAGAGGAACTGATAGAAATGCTGATATGCTCATCTAGGTCACTTCTAATTGTTACCTTGACTTCACAGCAATTAAGCTTCAAGAGCAGAGCCATTATTTGTTCTTTGCCCTGGGCTTTGCTTCTCAGGCTACATAGTCTACTGCCTCACTCTCTGCCTGGTGCAGCCTGAGAGAACTGCATGATCACAGACAGATTTGATATAGATTATTGTTCTCACATATTCAGCTTTGCTGTTTCCAACTTCCAACAACTCATCATAGAGAAGGTTTGTAATCACAATTTCAGTTACAGAAAAACAAAACAAACAAAAAAGGGAAGGAAAAGCTCATTTCTGGGGTTTAAAAAATCGTTTAATCTATATTTTTGACTTTAATCTATATTATTGATAAGAGATGAGGGAATAAAGGACAGTACTTGTTGAAGCTGCAAAAACATTATTACTGATCATTAAGTGTGAGATCTCTATCAACAATAATTCATGTAATTGTAAGTATAGTTTTGAAGTATATTCATTCAATGCAATAAATAGTATTCACATTGTCTTTTTATTGTTTTTTATGTTCTATGCCATTGATTGTTTGCATTGCCACATTTTTACTCTGACAAAAACAAACCTTCCTGCCTTAAAACAAACATTTTGTTTATCCAGTTTCCATGAATGAGCAGATGGTGGCTTAGTGTCCAGTGAGGGAAAACTTGGCAGGACACATGGACTAACATGGATCAAACTTGTGACATTCTTGTTAACTGGACTATTTCTATCCATCAGGCAGTTCTTCCTGCTTTGACTAATGATGAAACACTCTGAGCGCTTTATCCGTTTGTGTGTTTTTCACTCCAGTTCACTAACAGAGATGGAGAAGTGGATGGAGGACATAAAGATGGCGATAGAGGTGGCACAAACCAGTAATGGGCCTTCATCTGACCTTCTGACCAGCATTCTGACAGATAACAGTAAGTTACTGCATGAACATGCAGTTATAACATGTATACTTCAGTTTGTAAGCAGAAAATAAATGGTGAATGTGCAGAAAGTACTGGCATTTTGAGCAATACCTTCACCGACTGAAATCCCAGCTACACGAGACTTTGTTTGGTTTGAGAATGATCTGACGTTGTCTGTGTTTTAGCACCCTTCTCTCCTCATCACCCTGCTCATTATCTAGCAGTAACAACCTCCTGACTTTCCCAGAATGCCCTGAGGACTCCTCGGTGGAGGCGGAGTCTGAGGATGACATAACATCGTCGCACACCTCGCTGGAGAAGCCCGCCCCTCACCGTGGTAACACCATGGTGCACGTGTGCTGGCACAGGAACACCAGTGTGTCCATGGTGGACTTTAGCATAGCTGTGGAGGTACCGGCCAAACCTCGGCACTCAACCTCAGACCTGCACCTCCCCTCCTGCCTCACTGTTTTCTTTCTCTGTGTCTGAGTGTGTGCTGAACCTTAATTCACGTTGATTGCCTCTCAGTGGGAACAGTATCCTCCTGTGCTGCAACATCTTAACTATTTATTTGTATGCTTAACAACATATTTCTGTCATTTCTGTCTGACATTATTTTAATAATAATACTTATGTTAATACACTAATAATTATACTTTATTAATAATACAGTATAACTCAAATTAGAAGCAAATAATAGAAAGTCTGGGTGGACAATGCCTTTCATTAATGCCACATCAGGAAGAAAGATTTTTGGCCACACACAAAATTGACATGTTATCACCTCGAGGTCCTTGAGTTGACATGGCGATGACACACATCCAGTAGTTACGGAGGGACGTTATCATTAATTTGGAGTCCTGTTTCTGAGCACCTGGTGAATGTAAGTCCAATATTTACTGGCTTCTTTGCTCTGTTTCCCTGAGGGAAATATCTCTTTAAATGCACTGCTATGTCCACCAGCTTAGAGTGCAAACAGAGAACCCTTGTAAAAACATTGCTTCAAATGGACAAAAACTCCACGTGCTACCTTTAAACTGATCTGCTCTTTTAAAAAGTTATTTTTCCACACACATTAGTGAAAACTATAAATGATGGTCCTTAGAGATTTATCAGATAAATATTTACCGTAAATCATTGTATGATAAAGCTATGTATTTGCAGTGGCAGTGAGGATACTGTTCCTTCCCTCTTTTGGCTAACAACAGTGTCCTTATCTAAACTTAAAACTGTGCCTTTCCTGTGTGGTTCTTTCTCTGTAGTTGTAACAACGTCCTTTTCACAGCTTTGCCTGGACACACTGCCGGCCTTCGTGTTTATCCCTGCTACTGCATGCCTGTGTTTCACCTACTCAGTCTCTGTGTTTCTGTCCTTCCCTCCCTGTCTGTTTTTTTTCTCTCTCTGTCTCTCTTTCTTTTTCCCATGCGTCTGTGCGTTCCTCCTTGATAGAGGACCCTAGTCCAGTCAGTGAGAATAAGGCCCCCCTGGTGGGGCCCCCCAGTGGCCAGGGACCAGTGCCTCTATCTGTTATCTGCTGGTACCGTGTTCAGAGCCTCTCCTTTAGTGAATCCTGCAGGAGTCTAGAGGTAAAGGAGCCAGGCAGACAGGAGAGGCCCTGTGTATGTGTTAACTTGAAATGCACCATAGGAAGAAAAGTGCTTCTGTGGTGCTTCATATTGTACAGATCAGTGACACATTGATTGATTTTACAGAAATTAAAAGTCCTAAATTAACTTTACAGTAGAAGCACACTGATCATTAAACATAGTGTAACAGAAGATCCAATAACTGTTGCATATTGTTCTTAGCTCAGTTCCTGTTTTGTAATTACTTTATCTTTTAAACTATTACAAGATAAAAACAAAAGAAGCACAGTAAAATTAATGAGGCCATAGTCTATATTTTTTTATTATTGCGAACAAATGCCATTGAATGACCAAAACCAACAATGTGTTAGTTTGTCTCTCAACACTTTCTGACTTTGCTGCTTTGTTTATGGCACTCAGCCCATTTGTTCCTATTGAAGACATAAATCTTTAAAATCACTTCACAAACATATTTTTTCAGTTTCAAGGCTCAGTAATTTCCTAAAACAGCTGGCCACTGTAGTTTTTAGCAAATGTTTCTCAAACAGGAGTAATCTGTTTATTTGTGGGGGACAAGTTTCAGCTGAGAATTAATATACTAGTGTGCATTTACATCACCAGGACAGTAGATGTGGAATTGACTCAATATAAACTACAGTGGCCATGTGTTTTCTGTAGTTTCTGGACAACAATGGATCTTGATGGCATGCTGTAAAAGGCTTTGGATACACAGAGAATACTTGCGAGTTGTAGCAGTTCACCGCTGGTTTTGGGCTTTTCATGCGTATTTGTTAACAATAAGAAAAATCCAGAATATCACCACACTTATCTTTTAATTTCTTGAATGCTTCTTCTAAAAAATCAAAGTGCAGTACGCTGCTAGTGGTCTTATATTGAGCATGAATTTATATTGTTTTGGATTTCAAACGTATTTTTTGTCCTTGTAGAATCAGCTGTCAGGAAACTTACTGAGGAAGTTCAAAAACAGCAACGGCTGGCAGAAGCTCTGGGTGGTGTTCACCAACTTCAGCCTGTTTTTCTACAAGTCTCACCAGGTGATGAACATTCACTTTCAACACTCTGTTTGTCTCAGTGAATGTGTCGGAGCATTCATTCCCTTCCTCACTCTGTGCCCATCAAAGTGTTTACCCTCCTCTGGGCTTAAAAGCATCACGTCTCTGTGTAGAATGTCAAATCTTTGTGCCATAATAGATGTTTTCAGGCTTTCCCATGCAGTTTATCACCTCACTTATTGCCCCAGAACATTTTTAGTGGCTGACTTTGGGCTCTAGATATTGTGCGTTTTGAATTTTACGCCACTTTATATACTTCTGCTCCTCTACAATTCTGAGACAAATATTGTACTTTTTACTACATTTATCTGACGGCTGTAGTTACTAGCTACTTTACAGCTTAAGATTTTACAGAAATGAACACAATACATTTATACGATTTATACAATATTTTAAAACTTCTCACATGGTTTCATTTAAATAACAGTTTGAGGCTTAAAGAGGTTAAACTATCCAAGAATTTACAAAATAGCAAGGATTTTAGGATATTCCAAATAATTTATACAGATTTGTGAAGCAAGAGTTGTTTTTTTTCTTCTTTCCTATTCTATCAATCATTTCACGACCCCTGCAATTTATTTTGTGATCCTCTTAAGGGGCCCGACTCTTAGTTTGTGAACTACTGAACTAAACTAGATTTGCTGATAATACTTCTGTATAATTACTTAAGGAGGTTTAAAATACAGGGCTTTTACTTGTACGTGAGTATTTTGTAGTTGTACATTGTCACTTTTGCTTAAGCAAAGCATCTGAATACTTCTTCAAGCACTGGCTATGTTGCAATGGTTTTCATACATTTACATTTTTATTCAATGTCAGTTTTAATTGAAATGTTTTTCTCAGGATGATTATCCACTGGCCAGCCTTCCTCTGCTGGGTTACTCAGTCACCATCCCCTCAGAGTCTGAAAACATCCATAAGGACTACGTCTTCAAACTGCATTTCAAGTCCCACGTCTACTATTTCCGATCAGAGAGTGAATACACTTTTGAGAGGTACAGACTGTAATAATCCAGATGAACGTTTACTAAATTTATTTGCAGTTTTGCTGAGTGCTGGATGTCAGGGGACTGATTAAAAAGTATTTCTTTGCCCGCAGGTGGATGGAGGTCATCCGCAGTGCCACAGTACCCTCCAGGGGCACTCGTGTCCTGAACAGCAAAGAGTCCCATCCTCACTGAGTTGGCTCACCTTGTTTCCACATGCTGCCTCCCTCGGGTGGCATCTAGCCCTCCTGTCCCCCTGGACTCTTTGCTTTTTTTTCTCTACACATATCTGGGACATTTGTACATGTGTCCATGCACATTTGGTGCTTTTTAATGCTTTAATGGTGACATGTCCGCTGGTTTAGACTGCATCAGAGACTGCATTTTTTGGCATTTTTACTCTCAACTCTGAAACCTCTTTTTAAGGATGTCATTTTATACTGTTTTCTAATGGTCTGAACCACTTCCGATCTTTCTGGTTTTACATTTTGTCATTGGTTGTTTTTACAGCAGCAACATGTTGATATAGATATTCAGCATTCTTTCAGAGATGGTCAAACTATCACTGCATTGTCATAACATTTTTGTCTACTTTGTTATTTTTTGGAAAAACTGCATCTTTGAAAATGTCCCACAACTTCAGTGCCAAACTGGTTTATATCAATGTCCTGGACTTTTTAATGCTATTTTGTTACATTGGGGATGAGGAGCCTCTCCTGTACTGTACACCATGACATTTTTAATCATGTAAAACAGGCCACCCTTTAACGGTCAAAGATCTGTTCACGCCTGGGCCAGCACAATCTGTTCTTGTAAAAAGAAAAAAAATGAAAATATGAAATTATTTTGTTGTATTATTGAGCTAACCCTAGGGTTGATCACAATGTGGCCAGGGGTAGCTGCCATCACAGATTAATGCCATTTCAAGTAAATAGTCTATTTGCTGATCTTTATCGTATGAATACATCTCAGACTGTTTTTCTTTTCTTTTTTTAAACTAACTAAAGTTTCCCTTCAGCTGTATGAGAAGATTTGAGATGTGTTCAGAATCACTGTATTAAGAAGGCGAGTGTAATTGAAAGCTTTAAAGATTATGTGTGAAACAAAATAGAAACTTTCAGTTCCAAGCGCCGTTGCCCTCACTGAACTAGGCTGCCTCCTGTATACAGATACCAGATCTTTTTATGGGTCTAAATGAATGGAAATATGCATTTCACAGGGTTTTGCAGTGAAGCGAATGAAATGGAAAAACCTCAGTTCTGCTTAGAATTGCAGCGTTTTTTCCAGACAACAGAGAGCTCTTTGGAAATGAAAGCAATAAAAAAAAAAACGTATTCAAACTTAGATTTGTGTTGCTTGTGTTTTTGTTGAAGCTCAAGGCAGCAGTGATGTTTTCCCTAGGGAAAATATGTCTGGTGCATGCACCTTGTGTTTCCAGCTGTGACCTACAGATGGCATCATAGATCAGGACATTTGGTTTAGTCAAGCCATGAGAGGGAACCACAGAGTCTGTTTTATTGTGTGTTAATTCAATTCAGCTATATTTATAGAGCGCCATATCACAACAAAGTTATCTCAGGGCACTTTTTCGTATTAAGCAGGTCAAGACCAACTCATTTGAAAAAACTAATTTACAAAGACAAGATAAGCAAGCAAAGACCAAAACTCCCTTTTAACAGGTAGAAACCTCGAGCCAGAACCAGGTTCTAGGTGGGCTGTCACCTGCCTCGACCTAATAATGCAACTATAGAAACCAATAACCCAAAGCCTTGTTTTGTTCTGCACAGTGAGTGTTCTCTTGCCAAAATATGAATTAATGTCATTTGTAAATTCCTCTAAATCTGCATATAGCGTTTCATAACAAGCAGGCCAGTGACTGGTCTAATCTTACTAATATCTGACCTGAGTATAGCGATGATGGCAAAGTATGTAGTCAGCAGTTAGTTTGTGTATGTCTCAATCTCATTTTAGACTGTCAAGTCCCATTCACACTTTATTAGATGACAAGATATTTAGAATTTGTTGACAAAGAAGGAGTGTGATATAAAGAATGAAGGAAGCAAAGCAAAACAATTGAACAGTTTACTTTAGGCACCACATCCTCTCAGTAAAAGAGTGTGCAGAGATAAATACAGTTCATTGGAGCTTATTATTTAAAAAAAATATCTGACCCTTCTCTTAAACAGTAGCTCTTCTTACAACACTAAAGAACTAATTTTAAATTTAAATAAAACTCATTAAAGTTGGTATAATTAAGATTTGTTTTACTCTGGTACCATAAAGTTGTAGGCTAGAAACACAGCTCAGAGTCTTAGTAGTAATTTAATCTGATCTCTTGTTATAAACCATAAATATAATGTTAGTGAACCAGCTTGGTTATTCTGCTAACCCACTTTTATCTGGTTGTTCTGTAAAAGTGAGCTCGCGTGTGGCCAAGAGAGACAAAGGTAGTAACTCTGTAGAAACATGCTCACCAGAGTTGTGATTTTCGTGGTAATACAGGACAACATTCAGTCATTCATACTGTTAAAGCTCGCTGTCCAAAGTCCAGGCCCAGCAGCTCACACAGCCAGGAGTGGGCAGGCCTTTTGAGCCGGTAAGGGGCGGAGTCCACAGAGGAGACAACCAGATTATACACCTCCTGTCTTGCGCTGGACGGCCAATGAGACACTTCTCTCTACTTTATTATGACAACAATAAATACAATGGAAGAAGGCAGAGCGCCGGAATAATGCAACACTCGTTGACTTTTAAAAGCGATAAGCATGAGATCGAGACGCGGGAGTGAACCAACAGCCACGCAACAACATGAGCCAGCTTCAAACTCGTGGTGCGCAGTAGCAGGGATCGGAGAAACGGACGAAACGGTGATGGTTTTCCTCTAAATTTTGCTGATATAACTTCTGGATTGGACGGTCATTGATGCAAAGTGGTGCGCAACGATGGCTACTCCAATGCACCCGGAGACCAGGAGATTTACGCGAGGTCTGGGTAAACCTGGCACGGCGGCTGAACTCAGGCAAAGTGTCTCTGAGGTGGTGAGGACGTCTGTGCTAATTGTAAGTACACACCTAACACCCCCCCTTCCCTCCCCCCTCAGTAATACCACCTCGGTCAGTGTCATCATGTCTGTTTAAACCTCTGTGGACCTGGGAATCACCTGCTTTTACGCACACTTTCAACAAGCAAGAGTTTGGTTGACTAGATCAGCTGGTTTGGAGCACATGTGGGCTTTCGGGGTGAAAAACTACAAGTCATATTTGGAGTGCGTGACCCTTACCTACTCGTGGGAGTGAGTGAATGAGGTATTGTGTCTGTGACAGCTCTATTTTTTGCTTGCAGTTTCTACATGTAACGCCCCTGACAACATCAATAAATGCCCACAAAGGTCTTAAGATCTTTCACTTACATGTGGGCTTTCTGGGGGGGGGGGGGGAATTATGGAGTGAGTGACCCTGATCCACAAGTGTGAGAAAGAGGGGGAGAGTGATGTTGTGTTTGTGTGGTAGAGAGATAAGGGGGGAATAGAGAGATTTTTGTACAATTGCATACACGTATATCACAATGCTATCACTCTTGTTTGCATTTTATAGCACATTAAAGTCAACCTGTGAGCTTTGTTGAAATGCCACAATTTTGTTGAAAAACTTAACTTTTAGGCTCATTTGTAACATTTATTTTAAGTGTGTAGTAATTTTCCTCGAGAGTCTGTAAAGAATCAGTGCTTAATCGGGGTGTTTAGTCAATGAGAGCATCAGTTTCATATAGATGCACTGAGATGACATAATACCTCCTTACAAGGGAAAGCATGTGGCTTCAATTTCATGCTCAAGACACATAAAGTGTTCAGTGACAGTGACAAAATGCTGAATTTGACCGTCCACACTGGAACATCTGGGGAACGAGGACCTGCAGTATACCTCGTCGGTATCAGTTTTCCACTGAGCTCAGGAGGAAAAAGGAGTCGGCCCTTTTGTTGTGTCCGAGCGCTTTGGGTGTTTGGTGCTCCGTCTGATTGTTCCTGCTTTCCTGGAAGAAGTTGCTTGGTAACCGAAACGGACACCGTCCAGACCCTCTGTCAGGGAAATGGAATCCTGAGTCAGGATCCCAGACATCCAACCACACCTTCGTATTATTTATTCATTCTCACTATGGTGCACTGCCAGAGACGCCTGAAGGAGGAGAGCAGAAAAGGATACAAGTATGCATATTGTGAAATCAACATAACATTTAAGGAGGACTGATCTAACTTGTGGAAACTCTGCATGGGTTAATATCAGCAGGCATCCAGTAGTTCATTTGTTTACAAATGTATGGGCAGTAATGTGCAGGGGTGGGGTCAGAAACTTTTGAACGTGGGGACCAGTTTTCATGAAGGGGGGTGTTAAGCCTCACATTTAAAGCCCTGGTTCTTGGTATTACTGAATTATACATTATTAATAGGTACTTTGTTTATTCTGTGTACTAAATTAACATAGAATAAACAACTTTAAAGACTCTTACATGAAGTAATATGAATAAATAGCTGCTATTTGTAACTCCAAATAGCCGGCAGCCATGGCTGGGTTCTGGACACAGACATGTGAAATGTCACCCCCCCCCCCATTCCTCCTGCATAGGCGCAGGAGACCCAGACTGACTCTTTGTTGTCATTTTGTGCCATTTTTTGGGTTGTTTTGTCGTCTCTTTGTGGTCGCTTTGAGTGTCTTTGTAGTTGTTTGGTTGACTTTCCAACATGAAACAGTCACTTCATACAGAGGTTCTGATCCAGGGGCCCGGACTCTGTACCCAGTAGGGCTGTTCACTAATCCTTCCATGATACTAATAAGCCAACTACCTGTCACTGTCTGTCTCTGGTAGGGTGGGCACCAAGTGAACGTATGGCTGTGTTGTTAAGTTCAAGTGTTTGCTGAAGCTTTTCAGTGGGACAAGAATGTGACCATACACAAGACGGCTGTCCACGCAGCTTGTAATTAATTCCTCCATGAAACATGTAAATACCTCAGAAGGAATAGAGGGATCTGTTCCAGGGACATAAAGAGGGGATTGTAGCTGTTGTCACCAATTCTGATTGTTGTTTCAGCTTGTAACACAACTTTTTCTGTCCTTTTGAACACCCCAAAACACAGTACTTAATTTAGGTTATAGCGTACAGTCTAGTACATGCATACTGTTCTTACTGGTCACACAGCAATTTCTCAACAGTTTTTTTTTTGAGTCAAGTGCACTGTGCTGTTCTCTTCCTCTCCCTACAATTTGTGCATTTTCATGAAGGCACACACTGGCCAGAGCCTCTTTGTTTATTGTTGGAGTGGAGAGCAGAGAGACTTGTAATAGGCCAGAGCCCTCAGCTGAACCATCCCTCTGTTTCTCCACACTTTAGGCATGCTGAGAACACTATTAGCTCCATGATGGCTGTCATCAGCTTTGAATTTGTACTGCTGGTGATGCACTTCGAAACAACACAGGATGCTGTCTTTCCAACTTTGCTTTGTGTGGAATTAAAAGAGAAATTGTTGTGTGTAAAAAGTTTTTTGTTAACTGGCTGCAGCCCTCAACAGCATATATATATGTCATTAATGTATCAGCTGATAGATATATAACAAATCAATGGCAGTTGGAAATGTTTAGTTATTGTTTTGTATACAATGTATGGAGCAGCTTGGGGGCAGTTGTGTAATTGTAATCAATAGTCCTAACTGTCTGCCACCTAATGATGATATACTCCGATCCTCAGTGTTCCTGCTTTGTGCCTGACCTGAGGGAGCTGTACGCCAGATGGGTGTCATTATGTAGGAGTGATGCCATTAGCCGCCCGTGGCCAGCAGGCACACACACACACACACACACACACACACACACACACTCATTCACTGTGCAACCAGAGGGGAAAGTGGAGGTTTCGTGTGTGTTGCGAAAAAGAACATCAACATCAACAGAGCACACATGTTGCTGCTTAGTCTCGTTGTTAGGCATTTAGCATTGTGGAAAAAGTTCCATTTGCAAGATAAATTGCTTTGACAAGTTTCTCTGTCTCTTGAGGGTCTTTGTGAAGGTCATTTCACCAAATTAAACTCCTATATCAACAAGCAGAGGTCATTCATCCTCCCTTGATGCATGTAATCATCCCTTTTAACTTCTCTTACACACTCTATTTCCTCTTCTTGCCTGTGCTGTTTCTTCCAGCAACACGTGACTGGGTATATTTTATAGCATGTGTTTGCTCAAGTCAAACACTGGCAAGTAATGAGCTCCTGCTGCAAAGCACAGAAGAAGCAGTGTCACATTTGGTGAGGTCCCTCCTTCAGCTTCACATGATAAAATACAACACTATCTACTTTACAATACTTATCTACTATCTACCTCTTGATCTTATCGTCCACAATTGAACACCTCTTTTTAAAGGTTTTGTAAGATGTAGGAATCGCAGGAATACCTCCGGTGGGTGTGTATTGTTCAGGAAGTGTGTCAGGGACTTTTTCAACTTCTAGTTTTGACGGAACACGTTCCTTCTTTGATTGCTCACAGAGTTAAAGTCATGTCCTCTCATGTAGTGAAGCTGGAATTGTTAGCCATGACGCTAACCAAATATGTGCTTGGTAGATTTAGATTCACCTTGTGGAACTGAGGTTATAGGCAAGTGGCTGTGAAGATAAAGTTTGTTAATGACAAATCATGTATTCGATGTCTACCAAACTGCAAGAAAAGAGAGCAACTTCTCTGCTGCATCTCGTGTGTTTGGAGGCTGTCACATAGGCTGCAGGACCCGGCCGGTCAGAAGATTACATCGTCAGTGTTGTGAGAGACCTAAGCAGCTTGACCTCTGCCTGTGTGCCTCTGTCGTTCTATCTGTCACTATAAGGCCTGATGGTATCAGACTAAAAGGGTGCATAAGCTGCCTTTGTTGCTGTGATGGTAAATGGTACTCCACAAGAACAAACCCAGGGGGGTGGAGATGGGAGAGCCGATGAGTTCTCTGAATGGGTCAATAATACATGAGGCTGCTCTAGTAACCAATGTACCCATCAAGAGACACACACACTCACACTCTCCTATTCTGTGGATTAGACTTGCCCAAAACTTTGATAGCATTTGGTACATAATTCCACAAAAAACATCAAACTTTCCAACACCTCAGTTGGTCTTGGTTAGGTATAAATCATGGTGCCCTGCCTCACAGGTCAGAACAATGAATAATAAAGTCATGATGATGTTGCATAACAACCAACAGCCCTCATGGACTTGGTCAAACTTGTTTCACACATTCGCCTGTTGGTGAATGTTGCCCCTGAAATATATTTTCTTGAGCAGTGAGCCACATACACTCAGTTATTAGGCAAACCCAGCTAAACCTAATGCAATCTAATACAACAGTCCTGCAATAAATCCTACCTTCATGTAGGTTATAATGTTCAGTTTTTTGTTTGTTTGTTTTTTGAGATGTTGATTATACTTTATGGTCATTTTGGAGGCTGCTGTTTGTGGGTGGTGCCGTTGAATTGAACAACTGACAGGTAAATTATATGACATCTGACAGGTGGATGGGTTAACTTGGCTACAGTCCCCTCTTGGCATCTAAAGACACATGACACGAGAAGGAAAAGCAAACCAGGTCCTCTGCTTTCCCACCTGTCAGATGTTGTATAGTTTAGTAATCATGCACTGTTGTCTCTAAAGGTTTTCAAGTTAATGCTCTGAGTGTGTAAAGGCAACTTACAGTAACAGGAATGGAAACATTTAAACTCCACAAGACCCAGATATAAGCATTGATGCATGGCTTGTGGAGCGAAGACTTTAAGGAATAGTGAGAAATAAAACACACCCGTCAAACTCACTATAAAATGTGTCTGCATGGGTTTGGGAATGGCGTTTGGCAGTTGTGGTTGTAATATAAACCAGATTTGCCACTCAGGGCTGTGCAGTTCGGAGTGGGAAGCTTGAGAAAATTCCTCAACTGAGCACATGAAGGTTGAGATATTATAGAGCACTTTGTCAAAAACTGAAACAATTTCCTTCATCCAGCCCTGACCGACCCTGGTTAGTCCACATCTCTAAATACTGCAGTATCAAAGCCAACTCAAATGATCCAATGGCCAGACAGGCATGTGTTCCAGTGCAAAAGAAAATGTATTAAATATTATGGACATTAATTTAACTGGACTGATCTTTTTGGGACAGCCGATGGTCAAATTCTGTTTTTGTTTTTGTTTTTTTACACAACCCATCATTGTGCCAGAATGTATTTTTACCACGTCAAAATAAGTGTTAAATATGAATTTTAAGCCAAGACCCAAGATTTGGTTTGTGGTCACATCACAAGTGTGTTTAACAAGTTCTTGGCTCAATGCAGGAAAAGGGGAAGTATTTAACTACCTTTTCCCATCAACATGTAATCTGCAGTCCATTGATTTGTGTTGCAGTGGTTGCACCCGGGATCCATGTCATGTACCGATTTCACGGTTGTTACGTAATTGTCTGATTTCATATCGGCATTTCCGTCACACATATGCATGCTATGCTTGAGTAGTAGTATAGATGAGTTGTTGTACATTTGAACAGAAGAAATCTCCTTGCCACCATGAGCTTAGTTTCCAAAATCTTTCCAAGTCTTTCCATCCTGCCTGCATGAACAGGAAGTGCCCATGACTTCCTGTGCTTCATCTTCTTGTGGGAGAGCAGAGGCCTGTCTTTTCCTAGAGAGAGCAGGTTTCCTGTGGCTGTATTTGGGTTGACCAGAAGTTTTGGGCAGGGCTCGCTGTTAAACCGCCCACTCTGTCTGAGTGTTCTGCCTGATAGAGCCGAGCTGTTTTGGAGCACAGAGGAGGTTACCATAACAGAGAGGCAGCCTGCTGAAGAGCCTGGCCAGCGGGTGTTTTTCTGTTAAGTTAAGTGCATGGAACTCTGGAACTTGTTTTACACTCACCTCCTCCAAACATACGTTTCTCTAATCCAACAGGACTCTAGTGAATGAATGAATTCATAATTCATAAGACAATAATGAGGGTATTTCTACCCTGCAGTTTCTTTATTTAAACATTTCCAATCAATGCTTGTTGCTGAGGTGAAGTTTGTTTTGAATGCCTGAATGCTACCTCTGCGACTCCTGACAGTTTGTTTGGATTTGACGCTCTCTTATCCAACCAAAGGGAAAAGAGTGTGGAGGAACAGAGCTGCTGGGTGGTCGCTATTATGAAAGCCTCCAATGCTGCTTTGTAACAGTCTAAATCCCTCCTTTATACATTTATAGCACACCAATCGGACTCAAACGTCGTCTCACACCTCACTGTTGAGGCATACATCCTGCGATTGAGCCATGACTGCAGTGCATTATCATCAGCAGCTTAGCAATGAAGTGGAGAATTGCTTTGTCTCCATCCTCGAGGCCATTAAGATATGCTATATTTGAGTCAGCAGGGCACGCACCTACTGTAAGTGCAGCTGTGGAGGACGTACTAAGTCACAATTCCTGTAGCCTTCTGTTTCCTTTTGTGGTTATTATGTGTTGTATCCAGTTTGCTTTCCTCTGTAAACTGATAAAAACCCTGGCATCATGGTCTATATCTATGGTCTAAGAAAGAACTAGATCTGAATAAATGGATTGGAAATTGACGTTTGCATGTTGGACAAAAGACAGATATGCAAGGTATGCAAAACATATTCTGGGTATCTTCATGCAGAATGTTAAATTTAGCTGAAAAGGAGACTTAATGTACTTCAGTTTTAAGCAATGCTATCTCTGTGGCTCTATGGATGGCAATGTAGGTCGGCCTGTCAGTTGGTCCACTGTTCTGGTCCAGAGTGAAAATCTCAACAACAATTGGTTGGATTGCCATGGTGTTTAGTACAGACATTCATGTTCCCCTCAGGATGAGTTGTAATAACTTTGACCAGATGATGATGCTAGATGAAATGTGATTGGATGACCAACGTTTCAGTTTGTGCAATAATTACAAAACTAATGATGATCCCGTAATCCACACCTGTACTTTTTGTTTAATGCTAATTAGCAAATGTTAGCATTTTAGTGACCATTTTATGAATAGTGTGTTCAGTTAATGTTTTCAGAGGTTGCTGTACTATAAAGCAGCTAACTACAGAGCTACATTGGAATGAATGTGAAACATAAACAATTACAATATTTGTATCTCCATCTTCTATATTTTTGCCATGTTTGAGATTTTTGGGGGGGTCGATGTATTTGGGGTCAAAGTTCAATTTGGTTAAACTTTGAACCACTAAATCTGGCAGAAATACGGAGCAGTGTGCGTTGCTTTGGGTCGAAAAGCTGCTCCCTCCACTGGAAGTAATGGCTTTGCTCTGCGCAATGCCGAGCTTCCGCTTTATGTGTGAAATCCCTGTTAGTCATGTTTATATTGTTAATATTCTGTTGTCTGCATAAAAATGTCTTATTTTGAGAACAACTTTTTTAAATTTGGACACTGTTCTAATGATAGCCATCTTCATAATAGCCATGCCTACATCAGAGCATTTTGAGGGAGTGCAGGTCTACATTGCAGAGCCTCCATTAGCTCCAAGCTGCTACTTAAAGTCATATGAATGGCGCCATTACAAACAGGTCTTTACATGGATCATCCCACACATGAGCAAGTGAATGAGAGAAATATACCAAGTGTAGGTGGATGCTGCTCTGCCTGCCACCACTGATTCATTCATTTTGTGAGAGGCCAGCCAGAGTATTAGCCAACGGGTGAAACTGGTCAGGCCTAAAACTAGTAAGGCTAAATCATTGCTCTGCACACGTGCATCAGCCTACAGATTAACCTCTTGGGATTAAGCCATGAAAAGCACTACAACACTCCTGACTGGAGACAGAACAACACACTCCTGTTGGCTGATGGAGAAATGTCTAGAAAGAGTGAACTAATGACTAGCACATTTCCTTTTAAGTCCTTGTGTGTTTTATGTGAGGTGTATTTAGTCTCTGAGCCTCCTTAAAAGTAATGTTTCCCTCCCATCTTTCACTGCAACTGACCATTAACTTGTAATTGTGGGAACACGGCTGTTACCGTGACAGAAAAGATTGGAGAGTACGCTGTATACCAACACTCTTACGCATGTCATTATATTTTCCACTCAATGGATGGCATTTTCTCTATTTTTGAATCACTGCCAATTACAGGATTTGCCCTGTCTTCCGAGTGGAGATTCACTCTTGTGCTTGACGAGAGGGGAGTTGACTTAATTCTTTGATGCTTGCTACACTCAAGTACTCTGAAACTTTTGAACTTTGATGAACTTATAAACTTGTGTTATTTTTAGCCATGCTAGCTCTCCGTATAACAATGTCGGTTTGTTGGTCCAACACTTTGGTCCAGACTGAAATATCTCAACAACTATTAGATGAATTGGTATTCAGTTTTGTACAGATGTTAATGGTCCATAGAGTATAAATCCTAAAGACTTTGGTGATTTCCTCTTGAGGGTGACATTTGTGTTTTTTTGTGAAATGTCTCAACATGTATTGGATTGATTGTCATCAAAATTTATACAGGCCATTATGTTCGCCTCAGGATAAATTGTAAGTTTTGATGATCCCTTAACTTTTCATGTAGCACGTCAGATCAAACTTTTTATTTGTCACAATACTGTGCCTTAGTATAGCCTTACAGCGCCGCTAGCATGGCTGTAGACTCTTGTTAGATTTTGAATAATTGGCTTGTGTGTGTGTCCTTCTTCCTCCCTTTAATGAACAATTGTTAAAACAGAAAGCCAGTCATCCAGCATATCAACATTGTGTTCCTTTTGCACCTGTTTGTTTTATATCACTCACTCTTCTGTGTTACTGATGTGATTCCCAGGATTTAGTGTCAAGCGAACAGCACATTCTTAGTAGGTTAACCTGCTTTGAACAACACGTCTCTCTCCCTCCGGCCTCTGTGACATTGCCTCGTTATGGTCACTGACCTCCTATTCACACTTGCTACGCTGATCACACCAGGATCAGTGGCTGTTGTATAACACATTGATGGATTAGTGTACAATTAGTCAATACAAAAGCTGTTTCCTGTATTGAGATTTAGAGCTAAAATACTGATTCAAGTATAACTTAAAGCAGAGGACAGGCAAATATTAGATGTGTTTTTTACTGAAGTGGAAATGTGCATGTGTTTCAGGATCTGTTTAAATCCCTGCCCTGTGCTGCTGTCTGACTGCTATCAGATTTCAGAGATGAAAGTGAAAGTTACTACTGACCTTGTTATTGTTCATCTGGGATTTCCCTGAAAGGTTGAGCACTTATTTGAATTTACCCAAGGCACCAAAGCAGAGGCGGATAAATGCATCATTATGTGCATAAATAGATAAAAGTCAGAGGCTCCACAATGTGAAGTTAACCCCTCCATGTGATGTTTTCCTTTTTTCCCACACTGCATGCTGTTAGCTTAATTAAAGTCTAAAATCTCTGCAGTTCTCAGTACTCATTCTTATGGCTATGTGCACTGTGCAGTGTGTGGATGGGACCTGCCACAGCCAGAGGGGATAAACTCTAATGACTTTTTACCAGGCTGGCTGCATAGCAAGCATTCCTCACTCTGATGCACTGTAGGCCAGAGAGGCAATGAGGGGGAGGGGCACAACCTGCAGGAGGCGGGGCAAGAACTAGGTTGCTCTGAGGCAGGGTTTGCGTCACCTTTGGGTTTTTATGTGAACTTGGTTCGTGGAGAGGCAGATTAGACAGACTTCTGAGATAGTGAAAAAAGGCCTCTGTGACTGGTGCATTATCATACACCGATCAGCCATAACATTATGACCACTATGGCCTTATATTGTGTAGGTCCCCTTTTGCCGTCAAAACAAGAGGTCTAGTGGACTCCAAAACTAGTCCACTAGACCTCTGAAGGTGTGCTATGGTATCTGGCACCAAGACGTTAGCAGCAGATCCTTTAACTCCTGCAAATTGCGAGGTGGGGCCTCCATGGATCTGTCTTGTTGGTCCAGCACGTCCCACAGATTCTCGATTGGATTGAGTTCAATTTGGAGGCCAAGTCAACACCTTAAACTCGTTGTTGTGTTTTTCAAACCATTCCCTAACCATTTTTGCAGTGTGGCCTTCTTTCATTGCTCCGTGGCCCAGTTCTGATGCTCACGTGCCCATTGACGGCACTGTCGGTGGTGGACAGGGATCAGCAGTGGCACCCTGACCGGTCTGTGGCTACGCAGCCACATACGCAACAAACTGTGATGCACTATGTGTTCTGACACCTTTCTATAAGTACCAGCTTTACCTTTTTCAGCAATTTGAACTACAGTAGCTCTTCTGTTGAATCGGATCACACGGGAAAGCCTTCACTCCCCACCTGCAACAATGAACCATGGCCACCCATGACCCGGTTTTCCTTCCTTGGACCACTTTTGGTAGTGATACATACTTCATACCACTGCAGACTGAGAACACACCACAAGAGCTGAAGTTTTATATATGCTCTCACCCAGTCATCTAGCCATCACAATTTGGTCCTTGTCAAAGTTGACTGTTACTTAGATGAAAACATCTGAGAGGTTCAGAGGGTAAATCTGTCTTTGGTGGAACTCCTGGGCAAAAAACTTTAAAATCCACTGGTTGAATCTTTAGCAATACATTATATTTTATAATCTCATGATATGTTTTAAATGTTTTAATTTAAAAAGTTACTAGTAACTTTTACTGTCAAATACAAATACAAATATTTCCATCCAAAATATAGTAAAGTAGAAGTATACAGTGGCATAAAATCTCATGTAAAGTAGATGTACCTCATAATTGTAGTAAGTACAGTACTTGAGTAAATGTACTGCACCACTGGCAGAGACATTCTGTGCAATGCTAAGCATTTACAATACAAACTTTAGAAAATCTGTCCGATGTAAAAGGAATCTTTATTAGTTGTCCATTCAAGAAAAAATGAACATGAAATGCTAAGCTCTTGGTTTTTTCGAAAGCTGAAACAAACCCATTGTGCACTCTGCCCACAATAAACAAATGAGTTCTGTTTAAAGTGACAAATTCACTGAGATGTGAGGCCTTTATTTATAAAAAGTCTTTCGTCTGCTGTTGTATTAGCTGACATTCCGAAAAATGAGAGGGAGGAAAACTTTTCTAATAGCTTGAAAACATAAATGAAAGTCTTATGCAGTAGGAAATCATGTGACCCTGGTAATCAGTGTTTGGTTTTTTTGTCAAAGCCTTTGCATACAGTAGAGACAGAGCTCTCCTTTAGGCTTTGTTTTTCTTTTGTTCCCTGTTTGTTTTTCAGGGATTTAGCATTAGGAGGCAGGATTGTACTGAGTGTGCACTATTTAGTGGCAGTGCCTCTTGCCTGGATGGATAAATGAAGTTAACGGTGTGGTGTTTATGGATGAGCAGCAGTGTGGCTGTGCGTCTGAAGACCTGCTCTTAATCATACTTGTTTGTGATGGAGGCAAACAAAGTGATCCTGGACCCTGGACAGGGCACTGTAGACATTCGGCCACAAGTTATGTTGTATGACACCCTGCATGGTGTTGTGCATTAGGGACATGCAGTGTATCACATCCTTGTTCTCTCCACTGTGCAGATAAACAGCTCATTATCACTGACTTGACTTAATCTCCTTTTAGTGTCTCTCCACTCTCCACTCAGTCTTTAAAGGCCATCGACACCATCCCCCCACTCATGGAGCAGTGTGTTGAATTTGCTACACCCACCTGATTAGCCGAGATCATTTCTGTGTTTCTCAAAATATGACATGACTGTTGTGTTGTGCTTTTATTTGTAATTCCTTCAACCTTGTCTCCTAAATATTTCACTGTAACATCTTACATGACTCTAACAAAAGGCTTTGGCTGTTTTTGACTTGGATTGATGGAATCACATTTGATTCCATTTAGCAGCTATTTTCCATTTTTCCATTTCTTGACTAGTGCTTTCTCAAGTGACTCACTTGAGACTTGCAAAAATGTCAAATCCATCTTAGTTGCTATAGCAGCCAAACTACTCAATGTGGTATTAGCCTGAAAATGCCACAACACAGACGGGATCAGCAGCAAATAATGAGATTTTTTTTTGTCATGACAGAGCTCTGTAGCACTTGTAAAAGTGCGTTACTGTAAATTGTGTCTTATTCAACACACAGACAGGGCATGCACTTCACAATATGCACTTCAATTTTGATTGTCCCAGTCAAGCTATTCTAAAACAGGGATGTATCCTATAACATGTGTTTCCTCCATCAGGAAGGGTGGGGGCTTCGGAGAGAGGGGTTGGTTAGCTAAGGCTATACCAACTGTAGCTACAACAGGAAGAAGGCGGTGTGCCATTCCTGCATTTCAAAGCCAATCCCGTGTGTGAGGCAATTAAAAGAGCTGATGAAGCCCTGATTACCACAAATGTTTTTTTCATAACAGTGACTCAAGTCATGTAGATTTCTTCTTATGTGTAAATGCAGGAAGATAATTGAGAATGTATGTTTATGTGTAAGCTGTCAAAATAAGTCCAATCATTTTGATCCAAACATTATATTGAAATCCAATATTGTCACAACATAGTCTTAGTCATTGCTTTTCAGCATTACCTGCAATGGTCCAGTCCACCAAGGGATATAAAAGGGAAAGATTCCAATGTATAAAAATGCGATATTTATATACTCATTAAAAAACATTTCCCTGTATCTGCACAATGAAAATAAGTTATTTGCCCTTTGTGCAGTTGCCATCATGGATGACAGCGTCTAGTAGCTGACTGTTTGTGGCCTCCTCAGAGAGCTGCATGGTACAGTACTATAATTAAATCCACTGCCACTTTAGCGGTGCAGGTGCACGGACATGCGTCTCCTCCTCCATCTTGTGTTTCCCTTGATTGTCAGTAGCACTCATTGAACCCGGCTCAAGAGGATTTCCACTGATTACAAACAAAGAGCCAACTGAGATTAGCTAATCCTTAAAGGTTCCCAAACTCCTACCACTCCCTCCCATTATGCCCACCCCATCTTCCTGGCACACGGCATCTTTAAATCGCTACCAAACCAGAAACAAAATGTTTGGATTGTCTTGAATTATTGTGTATTCTCTGCCTTTGTTGTCTCTTATATTTTGCTCTTTTTATGTCTCATTTTGTTTGTCTTTAATTCCACTTTCACATTAAATCCTGTCTCATGCTGTTTTGCAGTTTAGATGCTATAAAGATTAATCTCCCCCTTACTGCATCTCAGACTGTGTATAAGCCCCCCATCCAGAATGCCCTTCATTATATGGCAATAACTTCCCACTATTCTACTTTTCTTCCTTCGCCTGACACACTTTAATATTGCATACAGCATTATGCTTCTGCTGGTATGTTGAAAGTGAGGGAGCTGTTATTTAATCTGCTGTCTAACTGGCTTTCATTGTGGGATATTTGAGTAAATCTTGCCTAAGACTGTTTGAGGATATTATCCAATAGCTGCTCCAAACAGAAAACAATGCACCTTAACTACTGGTTGCTCCCTTTTTATTATTAATTAGCCATACTTCAAGTGGAATCTAGCTGTCAATGCTGTTAACTGTCTTTTTAACAGTAATTTATTGTGTCAACTGAAGGCTGAAAATACCAGTATGTGTATGTACGTATAAAGTATCAGTGACTCTAAATAGTTTTATATTTCTTCATTTGTAAGTGAGTTACTTAATTGACACATCATTTTGTGCTTGCTTTTCCACCTAAATTATGTCGAACTTTAACCTCAGTGATATAATCAGTCGTGTTACTGCAGTACTCATCTACGCAAGTGTAGAGAGAAAATACAAAGAGTGCGGTGAGTGAGCGGTTTAGTTACAGCCTTTAAAACAATGTTTTACCTGCACTTGACTTACAGAGTGTAGCTGCCTCACGTCCGGCGAGTATGGGCTTGTTTCCGGATCTCTCAGCTTTAAGCTTCCATGCTGCAAGTCAGAGCCTGACTATGTTCACAGCACCACCTCCAAAATCTCCTTCATACCTGGACCCTGGACACTAACCTGTCGAGGGTTGTTTAGAGCAAATCACACACCACAATAAGTGATGACAGCTTGTCATCGAGGTTAAACTTAGTAACAGCTTTTATTTGGTACAAAACATTACACCTGAATATTTAGGCTTCCCTCCATTGCACTGTATAAGTTCAGTCATTACTCTATGTATCACAGTGTTATCACTAAGTCGGTGTTGGCCTTGGGAGGAAACAGTTCTGCCTCTGATTGTGATTTGAATGAAATCCATAATTAGTGTTAGCATGCTTCTTGTAACTCTATCTTTACAAACCAGTTTGTATTCAGTCACCTCTTCTTCCTGTGTAGTGACTCTAGTGTTGGGAATTTAAGTTTTTTTTTTGCTGATTGGCTAAAAATGACACACATCACATGTGACAAACAATGCCTGCATTATATCAGGAGTCAACCTCCGTACAGGCAGTAAAATGTTGCCTATAGTTTAAAATCACACAGTCGCAGTGGGTCACTGAAGAAAGAACCACTGCAATCTTCAGTGAAAGAGCATTTTGTCACTTTGCATAAAATAACCCATAATAATACTGTCCTTTTTTTAACACATGTTTTTGCTATTATTAAATCTTTGTTCATTGAATTGCATATGAATAAATGCTGTAATAGTGTATAATGTAATAATCTACATATGTGTAATGATGTAGTAGCACCCTGTGCCTGTAGGTGGCAGTAACAACATTCATACACTGTTGTATTTGTACCCTTTACCTCTGAAGAGATCCTCTCAGTGCTCTCTGTGTGTTCTTGGGTGTATGTGTGTACACATGTGGGTGAACAGTGTATAACCGACTACTTTCTGCCGTCAGCTGAAATGCGATAAGAAATTAAGTTATTTCTATAATTGTTTTTATCTTTAATGTTCCCCTGTGGCTGTTTTCATGTGTGCTGCGCAGCAGTGTATCATTCAATAATTTTAAGAAAAAGTTGAAGTCAAGACAACTGCATTTTATGTACCAGAGGTAACTTTAAATATACAATTTTATCAGTTTTGCGATTCACTGATAGCTTGAATAAGCAAGTAGTGTTTAAATGAGATTACTCTGTATTGTGTATACTGTAGCCAAAACACAGTTGGCCGGGATAAGAGGGTGACTGCAGGCCCTCAGGGTTTGGCACTGCTTCACACCATCTCTGCTGGTGCTGCAGCAGCAGAGGCTGTGGAGAGACACTGCTTGATTAGTAACATCTATTAATGATAACTGAAGCCACTGCAGCAACCTCACTGCAGATCCAAAAGGGCAATATGCCACTAAGGAACACAGAGTGCATGGCGTGTGTGTGTGTGTGTGTGTGTGTGTGTGTTCATACTTTTAATTTGTGCTTGTGTCCTTTGGGCAAGATATATTTATTATGTGCCTGGTGGGCCCACAACAAAGAAAAGGAAGCGGTACCCCTCAGGAAAATGGGTAATTTTCTTCTCCTAAGAAAAATAAACCATCCCAAAATACCAAGTAAAAGGAAGAGGATGTGGCCCCTGTTGTATTTGGTTTGTACCATTTCAAGAGGGACAGGATAACCTGGTGTCAACTCCAGGTCAAAGAGAGTCTTAAGTTAAATCCATGTAGCTGTTGCATGAAGTAGCAGTATCCCATTCAGTCCACTCGGTTGTCCATTGTCTTATGTAAAAAGTATTTTGGGGTTGTAATGTAAACCCGGTATCTAAAATGTGAAGAATTTGGCTTATTGAAATTCCTGGCCTATCTTTGTAGCCCACCCACATGTGTAACTGTAGGGCAGTACCCAAATAACATTTCTCTCAAGTAAACTCTTGAGAAACTAATTCATTCTTTTACTCTAGGAAACAGAACACTCAACATTTTTCAAAACCTCTTGAGGGATCATTTCCCTCCTGGCTTTGTGCTCCTTCAATAAAATGTTGCTTATTCCACGCAGTTGAACTTTAAGGGAGGTCAGCATTAATTGGGCAAAATATCCACAAAACTCTGTAGTGTTCAGAAGATGATTGGGTTTGAAGGACAGTGGGCAGTGACAGGCAGCTTTGTTATGACAGGGTTTACACACACACACACACACACACACACACACACACACACACACACACACACACACACACACACATCAGCAGGAAACAGCCACTTCCTTTTTGGAGTCCCTGGAGAGTTCCAGCTGGGAGCCAGCCTGTTTTATCTGCCCTGCACTGCTGGATATGTAGGTGATGTCACTGTGGTCCACCACATTGTGGCCTCTCTCTGGACAAACACACACACACACACACACACACACACACACACACACACACTTCTCCCCGCAGAGCCCCTACAGCAGTCCCTGGGCATGGAAACATGGCCAGCTGCGGACTTGACCTTCGTTCTGGAGAGGCTCCTCAGATGAGATGCCAACCCTTCCTCAACTCCTCTTTACTCCTCCTGTGTCATGCAGGGACTTTTCTGTCTTTGTTGTGTGTAGGATTGTCCACTCCTTAGTGTGAAAGGGGAAACTCAAGTTGATCCTTCCACATGTGCTGGCTTTGATGTTGCAAATTCGGCTCCACCCACCACTTGCTGCTAACAGCTTGAACTTGCTGTATTAGTACAAGTGGTGTTATTTGGGAGGTTACTTTGGGCCAGTGATAGTGTCCATATACAGTAGATGTTGAGCTTGTGGCCATTGACTCCAGATGAAGAAGAGAAACAGGTGTTTAATTTACTGTGTCAGATTAACCTAAAGGGGTGCGTGTCTGAAGGAGGTTAAGTGATTATAAATGATAATTTATAGTTGTTAAATAAGTCAATATATCACAATAAGGACTCTGTCTCTCAACACTATTAGAATGTTGTAAATCTGTTTAGGTTTTCTGAGTGCTAAACACTTAAAACAACAATACAAAAAAAATTAATTATAATATACCTCTAAACCTCTACAATCTTGAATTATATATTGTGGAAAATGTTTCAACTGGCACATTGCGGCTCTGTCTCTTTTAATTTGAAGATGTAAACACTCAAAATAATCAATTATAAAATACATAATGGGGGTCATGCTTAACACTGTGCCTGGAGGTGTATCCCACCGCAGAGAGAGCGAGAGAAAGTCTTGTAACAACAGCAGCAGTAATCCATGCAGCTCCACACACCCAGCAGTGTTTCAGACCAGAGCTTATCTCCTCTGCAGCTGCTGCAGATTTGAGCAGAGCTGTGCAGCAGAGCTTCCACATCCCACAGAGGATGTTCACACTTGAACATCCACAGATAGACCCACACTGTGCCTCAGCAACCTTTGT